>VXBO01008405.1:236070-295684 GCA_013400135.1 Rhinoptilus africanus
GGGGGGGGACGGGGACGACGGGACACTAAAAAAAAAAAGCATATCTACTAAAAGAAATTGGGACCGAACAACAGAACAGAAGATGAGCTCAGATTTCAATGTGTGCCTTGTGCATCCAAACAACAAACAAAAAAATTAATTTGTTGATTTTCTCTGGGTCATGGGAAAAAGAAAGTTCAGCTTTGTAAACCTTTTAATTTCCTGAGTCAGACTACTGTAAAAAATTCAAGTAGGAGTGAGATTGTGGATTTTCTAAGAGTGCATTATTTCCTGCTGACTGATTTTGATTGCAGAAGAGAAGCAGCTACAGTTTGCAATTTATATCACTTACTGCAAGAGACAGACCTAATCCGTAAAATTACATTCTGCATTAAAAAAAAACTTCTAGAGTTCCAGGGATGCTAGTTCAGATCCATTTCTGGATTCATTTTCATTACTTTCTTAATGGTAATTGGAAAAGTGAACATAAACAGAATTCTTTTTTACCATGTAAAAAAGTATGTTATAAATTTGACAACTGTCCTTCAAAGTTTCTATGAAAGTTCCCCATTCCCAAATGAAAAAAGCAATATGTGTGTTTATACATACATATACATTTATACAAAAATGTTGTGTGTGTATATACATATATAAATTAAGCGTCTCTTCAAAAACAGAGAGATGGAGTTTGACTTTCCAAGTCACGTATCTAAGCCAGTTTTCTGAATGCTTGTTTTACTCCACACCAAATGCAGGTTTATTGCAGAAGAATCCACTGCTGCTGGTTCAAAATGTGTCCTCACTGACAGTCCAACCTGGATTATTGACCCTGTTGATGGAACGTGCAACTTTGTGCACAGGTAAGTGGACGATGAACTGCGAAATGCATAAAAGAGCAAAACGTAGCCTCTCACAAATCCTCCCTTCAGCTTAAAGGTGTTTTACTGTGGTCGATTTGTTCCTTTGACTCATAAGTAGGAGTCATCTCTTTATCTTATTGTACCTCTCCGTGATGAGTCTGAGGGAGTGTGTGTTTGTGCTGGAGAGAGCTCTAAACTGTTATCTAAAGGTAACCCAAAGTTTCTGCTGATTGCTTAATGACCCAAAGCTCTTGCTCACAGCTCGTTTATATATAACCGCATGTTAACGTGCAGAGACTTGAGCTGAACTGGAGGAACAAGGCTGTGCTGTGATGGCACTTGGCCTAACGCCTTATGTGGTTGTTACACGTTCCTTTCGGTAGTGGTGTTTTCTCCCTTTCAAATACAAACGCTTCATTTTCCCTGGGAAGTGCAACTATGGCACATATGTAGAGTAGAACTGAAAACTGAGTTTTCAGTTAGATATTGGTTTTACATTTCTATGATACCTCTCTGCAAAAAGAAATCTGGGGATTGTTACTGCAAAACCACAAAAGCTGAATTCATCATTTGAGTGCTAGGAGTTGTAAACTAATGACTATTCATAATATTTCTACTTAAAAAGCTTAAATATGTTCTGCCTTATAGTCAGTGACTTAAAATAACTACAGCCATCATTAAAAAACAAAACAAAACAAAAAACCATTTCCTTGACTTTTGGTGCGATTACATAGAATTCAAGGGGAGGTGGGGGAGTGTCATCTGCTGATGTTTCATGCAATTAAGTGAAAATTTCTCTTTCTAACAATATTTTCTGGACCTTTACAGCCCTCTGAAACATGTTTTCAAAAATTAATTTACTTCATTGTTTAACATGCAATAATTATACTTTAATCGAAAGGACCAAATTAAATACATGATCATCACTTTGACAAGAGAGGGTAGAGGAACTGGTTTCTCCTTATGTTGATGTCAGCAGCAAGGTATCTCCATGCTACTTAATTGCTGTCTCAGACACTTAAACTTGAACAAAATGTGCTTTTAGAAGTGATGACCTGTTATAACAACGTTAGTCATTTTATACTGGATAATTAATTACACCAAAGCAAAAAGATCACTAAAATATACAACACATTTAGTATAAATATCCTGATATCTTCATGTGTTTATTTCTTGCCTTTTCCAACATTAAATTACATTTTTAAAGGAACTGACAAAGTTTAAAGGCAAAGAAACTGACAAAGGAGAAATAGTACAATGTCAAGAGCATTTTGACACAAGTAAAATCACAGAGCTCCATGTAGGGTTTTATTGCCTAAGGGAGTTGCATAAGGAGTAAGTTGAGAGATTTTTCATCAATAATACTTCATTTCTTGTTTTTCACAGATTTCCAACAGTGGCAGTGAGCATTGGATTTGCTGTTAACAAAGAGGTATGAAGTATGTTCTTTAAGATGGGTACCTGAGAGCTGATTAGAAGCCTCAAAACCATGTGGGAACTTTAAATAAATAAAATAAATTAAAAAAAGAAAATCAGCCACTACTCAGGTTTTTCCACACTTTTAAAATGCATTTGAACATACTCTGCTAGTCTAAAATCGTAATCTTGCAAAACTTGCTTATGCAAACTGGCAATTACAAGACAATTCTTACAAATTATTATAAATATTACAGGATTTTTGTGGGGAAAAAAGAGGGAGTATTGGTGTGAACATGGTTTTGTAAGACAAAACCATATTAAGTTAAATACAGTGCTGCTTATTCATAATTTAAATGTATCTCCTGGTGTTCTTATGTTATTACTATTGCTTCTTTCCTGCTAGTGGTATGTGTGAAAGATAGCTGCTGCTATCAGGCAATTCAGAACTGATTTCTATGAAGAGTGCAAAATTATGGGCCTAGTTCATTTAATCAGCCTTTGTGGTTTCCTTAATGTAGTAAAATAAGTGTATTTCCCACATGAGAGCTTGATTACATGAGGGAATAAAGTACTTAGCCTTCATATGTGCCATTTTGAGTTTCCTTAGCTTTATTTGTTCATGCTAGTGCCTTTTCTCCAGATGTTGCCGGTTTACAGTTTGATATGTACAGAAGAAATAGCTATTCAAACTGCCAAGGAATGTGCCTCTCTCAGCTTAATTCCACAATCTTAAATATATACATAGCCGTTAGTGAAGCCAGCAAGAATTCTGTGTAATAACAACATAGTTTTCAGATGTGCTAGTGGCTCTTGCTGATTTAAAGAGAATAATGTTGTGTACTTCTCTAGTTAGACTTTTCAAACATGGCAACTGCAGAGAAACACTTCCATGCTTTCCTGAAGTTTATTCATTTCCAAAGGTGCTTTTGAATACTACATATTATTGCCAGACAGCTTTCTCTAATATTTATGTTTTCCAGAACACCATTGTGATTTTGATGCTGCATATTTTGGGTTATGTAAACTAAACAAAGCTGAAACAAAAATAAAGAATGATGTTAAATCTCCCTCAGTAAACAAATGGGAAAAGCAGAAAAAAAGTAGTAAGCTGAAAAGGAGCCAAAGTATACACAGGGGAACTGGCCTGAATATAAGCCTTGAACAGTACTGAAGAAAATCCTGCAGATGTCTTCAGGGAAAGTGCCTATTAATAGTGTGTTCCTCAAAAAAAGTTTGTATAGATGGGACCTTAGGGAGCGAGGACAGTCTATTCCCTTTGAATTGTCTCTGATGAACACTGATGATTATTCATATTGAACGGAGGAGGGCAGCAGGAAAAGATTTGGAGTCTAGAACATCTGAGATGTTTTATTGACCTTGTTACCAACTTCTTCTGTGACCTCATCTAAGTCACCTAATTTTTGTGTGTCAGTCCGCCCCTAAATAAAATATTGCTAATAGTACCTATCTGGGGGTGATTTTAGCAGTTAATCATTGGAGTTTGTAAAGTGCTTTAAAATCTTTTGGTGAAACCTATTAAAGTAATGGAAATATTAAATACCTCGGGCTTATATCAAGGGTCAAATTCTGACCCTCTTCTCATCGACAAAAGGATACTCCTACAAAATTTCCAGTGTTGCTCATTCTCAAGCTTTCACTGAGGGTCACAATGTTTGGTATTTCTCTTCAAACTCCTTCTCTTGGAGTCGTGTGACTTCATGAGGTTCTCACTTTTATGCATGAACAAAAGGATTTTGCAGAGAAACGTTTGAATGCGTGACTGAAGTGTACCACTTTGATTGAAAAGGCAGGCAAATCAAACACATCATGAAAGGTGAAGTGCATATACAAGCATCCACTGTTAATACAGTGTGCCATGACTTCTGACTTTGGATGCCTCACTAGTCCTACCTATTTATTTGGGGCTGCAGATCTTCAGGGTTCCAGACAAAGTCAGTGGGATTACTTCTAGGTGTAACAGCTCATCAGTGAAAGTAAAGCATTCAGAATCTGGCCTTGGAGGACTTGCACACTTTCAATAAAAACATACAACTGAATTTGAAATCAGCTTAGCATTTAATCTAGTCTAATGTGAACTCAAGCTGCAAGTAAGAGTTTAGAAGATCACGAACAGATTGCATTAACTTCTCTTTATAAACTGAATTTTATATGAACTTTATCTCAATATCACAGTAATAGTAAGATTATTCCAGTTTATTAACATCAATATAATCTTTGATTACATGTACCAATTAAAATATTGCTGATCTTTCTGCCATTAGTAGTTGTTTATATTTATGATGAGTAATTTGAGTTGCATTCATTTCTTTCCTTTTCAAAATCTTAAAGCTTGAATTTGGTGTAATTTACCACTGCACTGAAGAACGATTATACACTGGTAGAAGAGGTCAAGGGGCATTTTGTAATGACAAAAGGCTTCAGGTATCAAAAGAGACAGGTTGGTCTAGATTTTGTTAGAACTCTAAAAGGAATATGTTAATTTTGTTTCAGAGTTGTTGCAAATAATCATTAGGATAATGAACATCATTATCCTGATGGAAAGTATTTCACCTGCATGATAATTCTGTTGTTATGTGTTTGTTTTTTTCTGAAAAAAATCACATCTTTCCTCATTTTCTTTTTAAAATATACATCTGAATATGAACTATTGAAATAATCCTAAATTATTTTGCTTCATAACCATTGTTCAAAATAACGAAGAATGAGTAGATTCACCAGTTTCATTACAGCTATACCCTGGCATAGCTTTTTATGTGCAAGATGCAATGGGAATGGTGAATCAAATTCAGAGTACTATGGCGGACCTTATTCACTTAATTTCCAATAAGCTTGTACGTTATAAAGTGTATTATGTCTGTAGGCATACATGCTAACAGTAAACTGAAGGATGCATGCTTCATTAGGGGTTCTTTAACAGCTTGCTTTTGTGAGGTACGTTTCAACATGCAAATAACCAGGAACACTTAGTCAATATTTTATTGGAATTCTTTTATTGGTAAACTCAATCATAGATCTGTCTATTTACTCAATGATAATAGATAACAATAATCAGATGTATGTAGAGATGTTTTCTTTTAATCAATCAAAATGCAAACAAGAACATAACACTCAGCAATAGGCAGAAGCAGACATGTGCCAAAAATGTGCATCATTGTACCCAGGGAATGGTAAAAATTTCACCCCAAAAAGAGATTTAATGAACTTGAAACACAGTTAATTCAAGCAATTTAATATACAGATTTGTTATAGTGCCCTAAGCAGACCTCGCATCAAAACAATCCTGAAATTTGGGAAGTTTGGCTATTCACCTAAATTAATAGTAGGCTGGGGTCCCCCTGTTTGGAGAGATGGAGCAATTTGTAAAGTCAGTGACCCCTAAGATTTTAATCCTTGACTATATATTAAGTGTTTGTCAGTGCTTGAAGATCTCAAGTTTCACAAAAGCCTGTGCTGGCAGAGACTATTAGGAAAAACTAAGGGTCCTCCCAGTTGGGCTGGTTGAGCCACTCTTGAAGTGGCCTCACTCTCTTTTGCAGTCAGGGAGTTCTGTTTTCCAGTTGAGCAAGGAATCATTTTGGCACATGTCACTTTTGTCCTCCTTTCTCTAGACATCCAGTCTATGTGGATGTCTAGAACACAGCAAGGGAAGTGGACCTCCTGCCTTTCCAAATGCTTTGAAATTTTCTTCTGTTTTGAGAGACATCATTTGGTGGTGGGCAATTTCACCAGTGAAGATGGATCTTCTTTAGTCTCACTTGTATTGATGTTTTAAGTGTTATAAAATCACAGTTGCTCTTTTGCTGTAAGGACTGTGGGTCCAGTGAAATAAACCAACCCTGGAACAGAGAGTGTATTTCCCTGTACCTACCACTGGAACTCAAGTTGCCTTCACCAATGCATGATGGGTTGGAGATCTAGGCTGTCATGTTACTTCATGCCTTTTGTTTTCAGGAAATGTAAATGTTGTATAACATTGATCTACGCTATACATTAATTGTTCAGATTTAATCATTTGAAATTACAGTCCAGGCAAACACTGTTCTTTGTCAATGCCAAATTTTGTAGAGGTCTGGTATGGGAGTCAGGATGCACTTAAATAAAGGATCCATCTTCCCTTTGATCTTGAGTGATACTTTCTTCTCATGCTTAGATTCAGGTCAGGCCTTACATGTGCTAATACTGTAAGTGTATTTTCTGGTTTTTAATCTTCTGTGGTGAACAGATTTGGTCTTTTCATCATAAATCTATTCATATTGCTGTTAAATCTCTTCTACCAAGCCTCCTTATTTTTCTGGCCTCTATCAGAGTGAGGAGTAGTCAGTAGATTTTCTCTTGTCCCTTGAATTCCTGAAACTCCATTGAGTCTTGTGATCAGCCAGCTCCTTTTTCTAAGCAGAGACCTCCCTCTTCCTTGCCTTAGTTTCTCCATGCAATTTTTACCTGTAGCCTTGATTAAAATGGAAGAGATCCATTTATGCATTAGAAATGTATTTAATAACTCAAAAGAACAACTTAGTCGTGACCTATCTATGACTGGTGTGTTGTGAATGCTTGGTGCATTTCAGCAATGAGGCGTGCATTAAATGTTCCGTAATTATAAATTGGGTCTGTTATGCCAAAAGGCGTAAGGCAGATTGCTTTCACCATCCAGAGTTTTCAGTGGTGGCTAAACAACAAATACCCTGCAGCATGCCTGGATTGGTGTTTCTGTATTTCAATGCAGTAATTTAAAAAGTGGTTGTTAAATCCATGGTCCTACAGTTAAGCTTTGTGATACCCTGTAACTTTTAATCTAATTATATACCTGTTACTCACCAACCATTTAATGCATTGCTTGAATCCATAATGTTCCTCTGCAATACTAAATTCATTGGTAGCCTGTTTAATTAAATGATGTCTCACTCCAGCCTAATTTGCTTTTGAAAACCTCCTTGCTACTTTTGCTAAGAAATTTCAACTTAAGCGATTAGCTGTAATAATCAGGTAGACATTCTCTATCTGGATGAATGCCTAGCCTTTAACCCAGGGTAGAAGGTGACACCTGACGCTTGGGCACAGCCTAGTTAGTAAGATATCAACCCCTAAACCTTTGAGTTTTGTCATATCTTTAAAGCCTCCCAGCTCAGCCGGTGCAGCAGAAGCAGGGACACTTGGCATTTGATCAACCATCTCCACCTGCATTGGCACACGCTTGTTACATGCTACTAATATTCAGATCTCACGTGAGGGCTACTTCAGCACCTTGCAAGTCACTGTGAGTCTCTCCTTTGACTGTACACAAGGTTGATATCTTCACCTGCTGTAGGTCAGAATTGCCCTTGCTGAAACAATACAAATATAGCGTTCATATATTACATTAATTAAGATACTGCTTTAGTTTTTTTCAAAAAAAGGGGGGGTTTTCAGTCATAAGGTGTCTTCTGTCTTTGAAGTGTCAGAACAAAAGGGAGCTATTACTGGGTGATGGTGATTTAGGTAGAAACTTTTCTTTCCTCTTACTGTATTCCCAAGTGTTTATCATTTGTTAACAAATTATATTAAAGTTTCCTATTCAAGAACCATCCTCTTTTCAAATATGATTAGATTAGCATCATTAAGACTTACTAGGTCAATTTTTAGTTGACTGCTGATGTTAGTGAGTTTGCCAAAAGCTGACCGGTCAATGGAATGAAACAATGTAAGGAAAGAGAAGGAATGTAGGAATGCATTCTTGTTTTTAATCTTCCTGTTGTTTGGGGTTTTTTTAAAGTGTGTTTAGATCAGATCATTTGATGTGAGAAATCTAATCTTGCTTGAATTTTTATGCAAAGTTGTCACTTATCCTATGAAAGAGTTTGGGGTAAAAAAAGGGACATGAAAATTGTATTTCTGTAAAAAGTCCGTTAGTGTTTAATTTAAAAACGGATTTCCAGAATCTACCTGGAAGCTCTTGGATTAATGGAAACAACTACCTACATTGCAGATATCTCGAAGGCCTTAATTTTAACAGAAATCGGTCCAAAACGTGACCCTGCAACTTTGAAATTGTTCCTGGGTAACATTGAGAGATTGCTCAAGGCCCAAGCACACGGGTAAGATATTTTACAATATACGTCTCACCTTTGTGACCAAAAGTGATTTAAAAACATTTTTTTTTAAATCAAACTAAACATGTTCGTTGCACATTTTTTGATCTCAATACATAGGTTGAAAGCAAAGGCATTTTCTGCTTTACGTTACCATGTCACTTTCTCGTGGGGTTTAGGGTCCGTGTCATTGGGAGCTCAACCCTGGCTCTGTGCCATCTGGCATCCGGCGCTGCAGATGCCTATTACCAGTTTGGGTTACACTGCTGGGACTTGGCAGCGGCCACTGTCATTATTAGAGAGGCGGGCGGCACAGTGATAGACACTTCAGGTGAGTGCAGTATCCTTGTTTTCGTTGCCTTTTTTAGGGACTGAGTGGCTATTTGGGGGCAACTTGTGTTATCTTGGTATAGCCCTTCTCTGTGGCTCTATCTCGTTTCTAGCAAGATTCTGTAGAAATGCCTGTACTCTTCACTAGACTCTGGCTGGTTATTTGTAATGCGCTGATGTACTTCCAGCCTGGGGTTTCATCGCATCAAAGGTCTTCTGAGCCATCCATGACTTTGACTAATTCCTTTAAAGCATCAGATTTACAGTAAAGAACTAGCCCAGGAGATTGGTAGATATGCTCAGGCTCTGAACAGATTTCAGCAGAGACGGGCTCCCAAGAAAAGAGGGCTCTCAGGTACTGTCTGAACATAAACAGCTAGGAACTACATAGAGGGAGTAGAGCACAGAACAGTCTCCAGGTTATTATTTCATTCATTCAGATGGTACAAGTCGCAAAGTAATGGTTTACTGGTGACCAACATGTGGATACTGTGGAAAGACAGGGTGGATTAAGAAGAAGGGTATGCTGATTGAACTAATTCCTGTTCTATCCCTTCCTGTCGCTAAAAGCAGGGAATGTTGCATTTACTGTTGGATATTGAACAAATCTAGATATTTGCTGCCTCTGTTGCATACTTTGGCACTGTATCTAGAATTTTCTGAATCAGTTTTTTGCCAGAGATTTCCAGAGAGGAGTTGCTGAATTAGGTTGTCCTTCCCACCCTAAAAGGAGCTCCGTGTGAAGTTTTTTCGGTGTTTCTGAACCTGTCTGATTACAGCATGGTTTATATTTAAGAATATGTTGCCTTTTTACATGACATAAGACAATTCTCATGAATCCTTTTCTCATCAGGGGGACCTCTGGATCTTATGTCCTGCCGAGTGGTTGCTGCAGGCACCAGAGAGATGGCTATGTTCATAGCTCAGGAAATACAAACTATTCACTACAGACGGGATGATGAGAATTAAATACTTACAACATGGAGCCTGCCCTCCTGAACTCTGTAACTTTTGCAAGATGGGTGGCTTAAAGGGTACGTGATTTCAGCAGGATGCTTTCTTGTGGAGATTTTCTGTGTCAAATATTTTTTATAAATTTATTACAACGTGGGAAGGCATAGGGAGATTTTTAAACCTTTAATAATCATGTTTCCTTTTTAATATGTATCTCTTTCAGCAGTATCTTTTTTTATAAGATAGCATATTTTCCTTGTAGCAAATTAGTCTCAAAATGAAGTTGTAATTTCATATCTGTGGGGCTGATATTTAGTCTTTTGTAACACGCAGCTAAAAATGGAACTTTATTTTTACAGATGCAGATCTCAGGTAAATGAGCTTTAGGACTGTAGTGAGGACGAGTAGTTAAGATGTGTGCCTACAATACCCTTGTTCTATGGTACTTAAGAATGCAATAAAAATGACATTATTGTTTCCTAACTATGTCATAGCTATATATCCGTATATATGTATATGTACATATATGTATGTCTGCGTGTATGTGTGTAGATATATACACCTATACATGTATATGCATGTATGCACACACATACCCATGTGTGTATATATATATATATATGGGTATCCTGGATGTTTACAGAAATTTAGAGAACGCGTAGAAGAAAGCTAAAATTGGAAGTTATTTTCAGGTAAAGAAAAGGTTACTTGTGTGATTTCAGTGGGGGCTATCCAAATGGCAAACAACAGAGCTCATCATGGAAAATATTTAATGATTTTACAAACTGTCCATCTAGTTCTTGTTTCCCTTCATCCCTCTGCATGAGGATAAATCATACTGTCCTACAGGCCTCTGTAAGGTATTCAAACCTGCAGACACTTACTACCATAGAGTAATTATAGTTAAAACCAGGAATATTGAACTTCACCGAGTTATTCACAGTATTAACTTTGACACACAGTAGGAGGCCAGTGGAATAGAGTACAGTGTCAAGAAGATACTGATTTTAGAGAACCTTTGAGCAGAACAGCAGGATTTGGTCCCTTACAGGCAAGTTATTAAAAATCTGCATGTAAGATGCGCTTGCAAAAAGTTGTAAATCACATGCCCTTCTCACACAACATTGTAATCGCACTTTTTGATCAGAGAAACCTGTAAAATCAGTTACATACATTCCCTAAATTTACAGTTGTTCTCTATCCTTGTATCTAGCATTGGGTTTAATTCCACCAAGGTGATCATTTCTATTTAGATTGTATTTTAAATCATGAGCACAGGGAAAATACAAGTGTGTCCAGAAAAGTAGTTGAGATGAAATCACTTCTATTTTTTTCTTGAAAAATTGAATTAAAAGGTATCTCTTTTTTGCAAGAGTGCAAATTAAATAAAGGAATGAGACAAAAAAGTAATTGCTTAAAAGTTTTTAACTTCCTTTATACTCTGCATGTATAAACTTTGTAAATGTGTTCAGATATCTGTTTAGAACATACAAACTAAACAGTGTTTTTTAAAAATAACCTTACATGTGTTTCTTGCAATGAAAAATGTTTTTTACTGAATACAACATAAAATTCTGTGTGATTTCTTGACGCTTTTTTTCACAAGAAATATAAAGTATTGACTGTGTGAAGAATGTCTAAATCCAACTAAGCACTGATGGTTCTTACCAGAAAATCAACACTGTCCGTCACAGTGATCAACATTTTGTCACTGCTCCCTTTTACCCACCCCCCCGTCTCTTTGTACCCCCCAGTTCGTAAATGGAGATTGTAAGCCCTCTGGGGCAGGGACTATGGTACTTTGGCTCTGGGTTTGCACAGTGCTAATAGGATGTGATTCTGGTCCACGGCTAGGCACCAAGGTGCTATAATAATACGAATAATAAATACTAATAGGCTTGCTTGTCTCTTATTCGCCCTTCCCCCCCCAGCTTTCTGAGCACAGCGTAGATCCGAGTGACAGATGCGGAGCTCGGTGGCACAGCTCTGATCCCAGGGCACTTAGCCTTGTCAGCCATGGGAGCCGCCGCTCGGGGCTTTACTCGGGCTTCTGCCGTGGCCGTAAGCCCTGTAAGGAAGCTTACGCTGGCCGAGGATCAAGTGTGGTGGAAGCTCAGCCCCACTTCATCCGCTCCCCCTCCTCGCCCCATCCCCTCCATCACCCTGGGAGAGGAGGGTGTGTGAGAAGCTGCTCCATGGCTCCGGCGAGCTTTCCCAGCAGCTCAGCGTACAAAGAAAGGCTCTGACCCAGTTAGGGCCGGTGTGCGCCAGCCTCCCAGAGCCCAGCAAAGCAGGGAAATCTATGCATCGACTTCACTGGCGAGTTGCGAGGCTGGGAGCCAAGCGTGGTGGGGAGGGAGAGGTGCAGAAACCCATTCACAAGTTCTCGTTTGTGCCCGGGATGCTGTTTTGGTTTTCATTCGGGCTGTAGTTCAAGCGTGTTAAACTGGCAGCGTGTGTGCAGAGCAGCAGTCCCCTCTCCCCCACCTCCTCTGGGCCAGAGCAAACATTTCTGCACCCTTCCCATGGACCAGATGAGTGAAGTGATCTGCCTGCAAAGTACCCCAGTAAACAAAAAAGGGATTATTTTACAGTTTTCCCCAGCCAATTCAGCCCCTGGCCACCAGGAGCAGCTGCCTTCAGGCACCAGGGCGGGTAGTGACGGTGACAGGCAGGACTGCTCCCTCCATAGATGATGCCACACCACGCCAGTTCAAAGTTTTTGTCAAAGTGCAGCCTTAAAACTATTAGGCTACACATATTGACTGAAATAAACCGTAGCGGAGTTTTTCTCCCTTCTTTTTCTCTTGCTAGCCAGATGAAACTTTGCTCAGCACGCGTGTCCGGCCAGCAGCTCTCCCTGGCAGTGCGAGCATTCATCACGCAGTTAGTGCAGCACATTAGCCAGAAACTTAAATCCCCCAAAATGCTGAAACATGTGTCCTCTTTTCCCTACCAGCTGTTATAAAAATGCTGCGCATGTTTTCCACCACATACATTACAGAGCATGTAAGTGCGTCGGTAATTAAGCATCCAAAATGGGTGAAGATTTTTCTCAGTGAACACCCGTACAAAGATGCCTGTGCTCTGAAGACCGAAGGTTTCCTCTGCCAGCAAACCGTGCTCACAGAGCTATCCCAGTTCGTGTCTGCATCCCTCACCGACTCACTGCTGGAGAACATTTTATACCTCCAGGCTTGCTGGCCTGGTCTCAAATGGTGCTTTCTGGTAGAAAAAAAAGAGTGGAAATAGCTGTAAATGCCAGGAAAATGGTCGGTGGCTGATTCATTTGCAGTGTGTCTTATTGAGCTTGTCAGACTTTACAGAACAAGTATTGGCATGATTCATGCGTGCTGAAGGACTGATATTTTCCCTTTGAATACACCAGCTAATCTCACAGTATTGAAGAAATTTATGTGTATTGGAGCACTTACCTAGGTGCCCACAGGCAGTATTCTCCATAGTTCATCTATAATTTGGTTCCTGTTGGCAGTGGCTTCAATTAAAGCCATAAAAATATCACCCACCGCCAACCATTCTGCTATCAATATTAGAGCTATGCTGCTCCCTCAGCAAGGCTGGGTCTGTTCCGTATGTGCACAGGAGATGTGCGAGGGGATCTTTGAACAATAAAATAAGACTTAAGCCATTCTATCAAATTAACACAGACCACACCTTTTTTTCTGGTAACTTCCTAGCGTTTACCGAGGCTGCTTACATTTATTTTTTTTTCCTTTACGCTAATAGGGAAACTGTACAAAAATGGGCTTTGAGTACTGTATTGCCGAGACTGAAAATGTGGCGGAGTCAGAATTACGGTTCCTACAGCAGTTCCCATTTTACTGTGTGTTACAGTTAAATCTTTCGTAACACATCTCCCCAACACTAAGGAATGCGACAAATTTTTCACCAACAGCGGAAAGAGGAATTTCCGTTTTCTTTTGATCCACGCAGCAGACATGACAATAGCATATAGGATACTGCATTTTATATGCATGTTGTGTTCAATTATCAAAAGAACTGCTTTTATTCAAAAGAGGAATCACTGATGACACTAACTCTGGTTTTCCATGGGTTTTGCTTCTGAAGTTTTAATTTTAAAATGCATTACAACAGTGGGTTTGTACTTCTGTACTTTACAGCCCATTATCTTTACACAGTGAATGTTAGAGTGAAAAGGGATTGGGGCTTGAAGTGTGCCCTTTCTCGTCAAGGAATGGGAAGGTACGTATTTCACAACACAGAGAAGCAGAATTCAGTATCTCGGCATGCTAAATGTTACTATTTTAGTCACAAAAAATGGTGTGCTATTTCCCTTGTATACTGCTGTGAAATCCTGGCGTACAATGTGCTGCGGTGCAGCCTGGTAACAAGACAGACGGACAGCTTCACCTCATACAGATGGGATGAGAATTATTTACTGTTTAGAAGGCTCTTTAATTGCAGTTGCTTTTATACAGTAACTGAAATCTCTTCAATTGCACTGAATACCTCAGTGCATACCCTAATATACGGCATTTACATGTTCATTCTCTGCAACCTTTTATGCACACTACCACTGTATGCACCATTAATATCACAACCTAATACACTTTATGCAGTTAGCTACCAACTCGCAGTTTTACTAAAAGCTGGTTTGCTTTTAGTGAATACTCAGGATTTTCACAATAAAGCCATTAGAACTATTGCTTCCCAATTCACTGAGACGAACAGATTCAAAACTGAGGTCTGAGTATTCTTGCCAGCATTTACTGGGATGAATTGGATAAATCAGTGGAATTGCACTTGTTTGCTGGAGGAAAAAAGTAGCCAAAACCATGTTTCACAGGCAGAACTTTCTATCTGATCACAGAGAGGGAATGTCTCCTCCAGACCCTGGGTTGCATCGTGGAAAGTTAATCAGCTCCAAAAGGAGTATTTTCCTCCTTCTGGGAGGAAATCCTAGCAGTTACAGTCAAAATCACTGCTAATGGAAATGTGCCAATACTATTTGAAAAAAATATTGTTCATATACTTCCATGAAGTCTCAAGAGCACCTCTCTTATGAAGAAAGACTGAGGGAATTGAGTCTCTTCACTCTGGAAAAAAGACAGCTGAGGGGGGACCTTATCAACACTTATAAATACTTGAAGGGTGGGTGTCAGGAGGATGGGGCCAGGCTCTTTTCAGTGGTGCCCAGAGACAGGACAAGGGGTAACGGGCACAAACTTGAGTATAGGAAGTTCCACCTAAACATGAGGAGGAACTTCTTTACCTTGAGGGTGGCAGAGCACTGGCACAGGCTGCCCAGGGAGGTGGTGGAGTCTCCGTCTCTGGAGACATTCAAAACCCGCCTGGACGCGTTCCTGTGTAACCTGCTCTAAGGTGGCCCTGCTCTGGCAGGGGGGTTGGACTAGATGATCTCCAGAGGTCCCTTCCAACCCTATGATTCTGTGATTATTCAGTATTAATTGAACGGTGGAACAATAACATTTTGACTATATATACATATATATAATAGATGAAAATTGAGACCAGCGTAGTTTTTCTATTTACAAATTACTCATGTAAAGGCCCACAAAAATTATCTTAAAATTTCTGAGTGTTTGTATCTCCAGCCACCTGTCACATCAAATTCAAAGCATTAATCAGCGGAGCGAGAAACATTTATTCAGACATGTTTGCTAAGGTAAAAAGGCTCACAGACACACTTCACACAGAAGATTATGTTAGGTATTAAAGAGGTCAGTAGGGAAGGGATAAACTTTATCACATTAAGCTGGAAACTTCTTTAAGCGTGCAAGGTCTGTGTCTTTAAACAGTGCTTTTCTTTTAGCCATAAATATGCAGTGATGGTATTTGAATTTAAGGCTGAGAAAGCAGAACCATATATGAAAAAGTACAGTTGCTGTATCAGTGAAGCAGCAGTCCTTTGAAATACTATGACATTAATGGTCACTTAGAAGACTGTGAATTGGATATATTCATGGTGGAAATACTGGTTTATTCTATTTTGAAATGAACTAAAGCATTATCAGCCAGGCTGTCAGAAAATGTGGAACTAAAATTGGAATTCCATCACTTTTGTTTGTCCATTGCAATAGACGACACATTGTTCTCCTGAGAACAGATATTCTCTCTTGCCAAGCGTTGTTTAATGTTGGTCTTGTTGAGCAGCACCACCAGATGATGCCAGTGAGCCCAGCTTAAGAAAATGGGGGCCAAAGCCTCTGCTGGCACAAGGGGACACAACTTTGGTGATGTTGTGAAGCCCAGGGCTTGGCATGACTGTTACCGTAAGTCGTCAAAGCTATCAATTGTCTTTGTACTGAAACAACAGCTAAGTCTTCTGTGATATAGATACTTACATCCATCAGGTGGCACAAAGTCAGGATTTCTGGAGATACTGGGTGATTCTGCAGTGTTACTTCAGGTGCTCAGCATGCCTCAGAGTCAGGCTTAACATTTCAGACAACAAATATTTTAATGATTTTTTTAATGTAAAGTATAGCCATTATTATACACACATGTAGAAACTTATAAATTTAATGCTGAGTCTTTCCTGTCTTGCACCTGCTGTAATACTTTATTATTTGTAAAAGGGACGATACATGCTACAGTAATCGAATATTAGTATTTTGCATTCACTTTTCAAATGTAGAAATAAATATACAATGTACAAGGGCTTACCAGTTTTTAATAGTATGTTTCCAAAGTTTAGGAGAAAAATCACTGGTATTTTACTGGAGATTTTTTCGGATACATTGTATCCCTGCACTATTTCATCTAGACATAAAAGAGCAGTAGGAGGAGGAATTAGTCTTACAGATGTAACGTGACTTCAAAAGAGATTAAGGCCAGTTATTTACACCAGCATATCCCACACTGACTTGCTAGTCTGTAGTAAATCTGAACCTAACTGTACAACTGGAAATAAACAAGACACAAAAGTCATTATAATTCATATGGACCTTCTAAAAATTTACATAGACTTTTCTTATCCATAGTTTTGCCTAAGACATCCTTCTTCTGTAATTATTATATTGGAAGCTAAGAATAATTACCTTTAGATGTTCTATAAAGTCAAGGCAAAGATGGATTATATATTTGATAACCTTTGGATCAAGAAACCAAAGACCTTACTAATTCATCATGTAAGCCTGTGCGACTTCAATGAATGCTCTCCACCCACTGGTCCCAGTTGAATTTAAGCTCATCTCCATCATACATAAATTTCATCATGAAAAAATATTTGAAAAATGCAGAAGTGTCCATGTTGCATTCTTGTGTTTTTCTTTCGCAATGTTAATCTTTGTCCTTTGGAAAGTAGCACTGGTTTTGTACTGCACCATACACAAGTGCAGTTTTAAAGAGTTTCTCATTATTTTGTAATGAATGCTAGAAATCCATGATCACAGAAATCAACAGACCACTGTGCAAATTAAAAAAAACCTCTCAAGTATGGCGAAGCTGTCATTTTTAGGTACAAATACACGTTATCAATATAATAATGATTATGATGATGATGATAATAATAATAATAGTAATAATAATAATAATTATTATTGTTGTTGTTGTTGTGAAAGAAAGAGTCTGTGTTGTTTTATCTGTAAAAAAATTTCACATTTCATGCACCTCTCAGCTTAAGCAAGTTCTGTGAGTACGTGAGCTTTAATTAAGCCATATATCTTCTCAGTTCTCCAGTTCCTGAAGAAGAGGCTGAGAAGTTGTAAATCCACTCAGGAGGCAGTATAGTCAAAATTCACACACAAACAGGATGCTCAGATGAAATAAGTGCAAAGTGACTCACAGTAGCCATAAGTAGAATTTCATTAAAACCTGTGAATTCTGCATAGTGCCTTCCTTCTTCTCCCCACTGACAGAAGCACAAAACCCAAATTTCATCATGGTTATGGCTCCTTTGAGTTCCCCTTCTGCAAATCAGACAGTTTATCCTAATAGCCAGCCTCACAAATTCAGGCAGGGTCCTAAGCCCACCCCCCTGCCACAGGAGTTTAGCTGACCATGTCCAAGACCAACTGATAAGAGCTGTTTGGAAGAAAGACCTGGAAAAAGCCACAGTGAGGCTTCTTCCCACAGGACCTGCTTTAAAGCTGAAACTCTCCATCTTGAACCAGACACATACAAGTCCATGGCACCGGACGGGGTGCACCTACAAGAGCAGTGGGAACTGGCTGATGTTGTGATGCCGCTTTTGGTTGTCTTTGGTATGTTGTGGTTATCTGGGAAGGTTCCTGAGCATCAGAAGGCAAATGTCACTCTTATCATCAAGGAGGGCAAGAAGGAGGACTCTAGGAGTGACAAGCCAGTCAGCCTCATGTCAATCCCTGGGAAAGTGATAAAGCAAATAATCCTGGCATCAGGATTATTTCAAATTTCAAAAAACATTAAGGACAAGAAGGTGACTGGGTATAGTGAGAATGGATTTATGAAAGGGGAATCATGCTTAACTGACCTGATAGCCTCCTATGGTGTGATGACTGGCTCAGTGGACAAGGGGAGAACAGTTGCTGTTTATCCTGACTTCAGTTAGGCTTTCAACACAGTTTCCTGTAACATTCTCACAGACAAACTGATAAGGTACAGGCTGGATAAGCGGACAATTAAGTGGGCTGGAAATTGGCTGAACACCTGGGCCCAGAGGGTTGGGATCAGTGGCACAAAGTCCAGCAGAAAGCAGTCACTAGTGGTGTGTCCCAGGGGTTGAGACTGTTTAACGTCTTTATTAATCACCTAGATGATGGGACAGAGTGCGCCCTCAGCAAGTTTGCAGATGATACAAAACTGGTAGGAGTAGTTGATATGCCAGATAGTTGTCCTACCATTCAGAGGGACCTCAACAGGCTGGAGAAATGGGTAAACAGGAACATTATGAAGTTCAGTGAAGGGAAATGCTGGGTCCTACATCTGGGGAGGAACAGCCCCGTGCAGCAGTACTACGCACTTCAGGAGCTGACTGGATGGTCACCAGCTTTGCAAAAAAAGACTGGGGGGGGTGGGGGGAGGAGAGGGAGTCTTGCTGAACAACAAGTTGACCATGAGCCAGCNAGCAGTCACTAGTGGTGTGTCCCAGGGGTTGAGACTGTTTAACGTCTTTATTAATCACCTAGATGATGGGACAGAGTGCGCCCTCAGCAAGTTTGCAGATGATACAAAACTGGTAGGAGTAGTTGATATGCCAGATAGTTGTCCTACCATTCAGAGGGACCTCAACAGGCTGGAGAAATGGGTAAACAGGAACATTATGAAGTTCAGTGAAGGGAAATGCTGGGTCCTACATCTGGGGAGGAACAGCCCCGTGCAGCAGTACTACGCACTCCAGGAGCGGACTGGATGGTCACCAGCTTTGCAAAAAAAGACTGGGGGGGGTGGGGGGAGGAGAGGGAGTCTTGCTGAACAACAAGTTGACCATGAGCCAGCAATGCACCCTTGTCACAAAGAAACCTTAGAGTGTCCTGGACTGCACTGGGAGGAGTGTCGTCAGCAGGTTGAAGGAGGTGATCCTTCCCCTCTCATCAGCACTGGTGAGGCCACAGCTGGAGTACTGGGTCCAGTTCTGGGCTCCCCAGTACAAGGGAAAGAGACATGGACATACTGGAGCAAGTCCAGCAAAGGGCCACTAGGATGATTAAGGGCTTGGAGCATTTGACATAGGAGGAGAGGCTAAGAGAGCTGGGACTGTGTAGCCTTGAACAGAGAAGGCTCAGGAGGATCTTAGCAAAGTACATAAATACGTGGTGGAAGGGATTAACAAAGATGGAGTCAAACTCTTTTAAGTGGTGTCCAGCAACAGAACAAGAGGTAATGGGCACAAATTCAACTACAATAATTTTGTTTAAACATAAGAAAAAGTTTCTTTTCTTTTTATTTGAAGAATGACTGAGCACTGGCACAGGTTGTCCTGAGAGGCTGTGGAGTTTCCATCCCTGGAGATATTCAAAACCTCACTGGACACAGCCCTGAACAACCTGCTCGTTGATTCTGCTTCGAGAAGATGAGTTGGACCAGGCAAACCCAGAGATGCCTTCCAACCTCAGCAATTCCACAATTCTGTGATCCCTCCTCAGTGACTGTTACAGGACCCTTTGACAACACCTTCTCCAAGATACAAAGGAAAAAGAAAATAAGCGCCATTAAGCATACAGATGTTAGCAGTAAAAAACTGCACCCTGGGACGCCTGGAGATAAAGCTTAAAAAGAGCAAACTGAAAAACACGTGCTAGGTAGCACCAGTCTGTAGCCAAAAGACTGGAAAACTCTTCTTTGCAATGCAGCTTGACAGTACTGTGATGAGCAGCACCTCTCTGCCATTGCAAGGCTGTACTGAAAAGCAAGGTACACAGGGAACCTCAGGAATCTGATCTGTTTCTTTGCTCCCTTAAAGTCTTACTTTAGGTTTATCTTAGGTAAACCCATACCTTGAATCATAGAATCATAGAATCATAGGGTTGGAAGGGACCTCGAAAGATCATCTAGTCCAACCCCCCTGCCAGAGCAGGGTCACCTAGAGCACATCACCCAGGAACGCGTCCAGGCGGGTTTTGAATGTCTCCAGTGAAGGAGACTCCACAACCTCTCTGGGCAGCCTGTTCCAGTGCTCTGTCACTCTCACAGTAAAAAAATTCTTCCTGATATCCCTCTTGAATCTCCTATGCTCCAATTTACATCCATTACTCCTTGTCCTATCACTGGTTATCACTGAAAACAACTTCTCTCCATCTTCCTGACACTCCCCCTTTACGTATTTGAAGACATTGATGAGGTCACCCCTCAGTCTCCTTTTCTCCAGACTAAAGAGACCCAGCTCCCTCAGCCTTGAGTGAAGTAGCATACTAAAAACAAACAAAAATTCCCCCATCCCCAAATAAACTGAAAAGAAAGCTCTAATTTCAGAGAAATAATTCGCTGCCAAGCAGAACATCACAGAACAGGATTTGCACGAGTAGAAGATATGTCAGAACTGAATTTCAGAAAAGTCTTCTTTCTGAATCTCATTAAAAAGATCAAAACATCTTCAGCATAAGTGCTGTAAGTACATTTAATTCAACCTATATGTTGAACTATGGAAATGGCCAGGAATATTAAGATGTGGCTAACACTCCGTTCCTTTTTTGCCCCCTCCTTAAACACTGTACTCTCTCCACAGCCCAGTTAGCCAGTATAAGCCAGTTTTCTCTCCCAGAACCTAACTCAAATTCACTATTCACATATGTTCATAAAGGCTGTTAAACATACATTTGTGCAGGATCCTCTCACCTGCTTATGAAAGACAACTGCTTCCCATCATTAATATAAGGAGACAACTGAAATACTGGGAAAGCACATTCCTCACATTTATCCAGCATGTGTTATATTATCTAATTAAATTGTAATTTCCTTTGGACAAGGCACATGTGCAGAGCAGCAGGCAAATTCAGTTTCCAAAAAAAAGACTGAAAAAAGCCAAACTGAGAAAGAAGAGTCATGTGCCCAGCACAGGCTGCGGGGCATCCCTGAGCCCACCTCTACCTTCCATAGCTGAGAAGCTTCCTGGGCGAGATCACGAGCACTGTTTTGATAGCTACACAAACAACTTCAAACAAGGATATATTGTAATGCATCCATGAAGCCACCGCAGCAGCTGGATTATCTTCAGACTCCATCTGAGCTGCAGCCCTGACAGAGAGCCGCTGCAGCAACCCTCAGCCTGATACTGGGAAGTACCGAGGAGCCAGTCCTACTCCCACTGAAAGAAATGGAAAAATCCCCATTGACTGCAGTAAAACAGATAAGATCCTAGGTTTCAGTGCTTCCGCTAACACTGTTGTCACTTAGTGGCATCATACCTCAAAAATGTCATTTTATATAAGCAGTAGGGATTTGTAAAAGAAAACAAGAAAACAAACCCTCGAACAGAAATAAAATGCTTGGTGCATTGCCTGAAAACCTGGCTGCATATCTAGCAGAGCTGACATGGCTACTCTCGAAATGACTAGACATTTCCTCTAGCAGCGCAACATCAGCATCCTTCAAGCAAGAGATTTTCATTTTCTTATCTTCCCCCTGACAAATATCTTTCCTACTGACAAATCATAGGCTTTTATTATCTTCCTGTTGGCTTAAAAAATAAAATAGGTTCTTTGAAACAGTTCCAATTCTGCCCGTACAGCAAGAATAGAGCTCGGTCTTAACACAGAGCCACCTGCTGACAGCCAAGTATATTAATTTTAAATCCTTAAAATAAGAACTAGTTGGTGTTCAAATCACATATTGATAATTCGAAAATAATGGCTAGAAAATACGTAAGTCAATTTTAACCAAAAGAAACCTTTTATTTCTACCCACATTGAATTTGGACTGTTGTCTCCGTTTCCTAGAAAACAACTATTCTTGGCAATTTTTTTCTAGCGCTTTATCTGTATCAAAGGGCTTTGAGGGAGGGAATTTAAAAAGCAGATCACTAAAAACAAATACAACTCTGCAGCAATCCTGTTCTGTCTTTAAACACTTGCAAATGGGCACAGATACTACATGTGATGTATGAGAGAGATTCTTTTTAGCAGTTACCACCACTTCTGGATTTTCATTTCAGAGGTGGGCAAGTTTCCATTCACCCTGATTCTGTTCATCCGTGAAATGAGCTGCCAAAGCCAGAGGCAGAAGAGCACAGTGTGACACAGCCCATCTCTGACCAGCGTTTGGATCAAGACCGCCTGATGGAGCGGCTCAGTCTGCAAGACACGTTCAGTCTGGAAGTTTTAAACTGGCCTGTTTTCAGACTGATCTGACTGATCTGTCCACCCTGCCCCATGCATCTGGGGACACTTCAGATGCCATCACCTGTGCACACCTGAGAGGCTATGACAAAACACCTGCATTTGATCCCATTTTAAACCAAACAAGTAGTGGTGGTGTATTAGGTGGCAAGTACATGTGATAGCGTAAGGCCAGAAATCAGAAGCCATGCGAAAGCAGAATATTTTCTGCAAACCCTGACAACTGTGTTTACTTATTTCTACTTAGAGTTGTATGAAGAAGTGAGGGAGATGCATACACAAAATCCTTAGGTGTCCTTTTATTTTCTTCTCGGGGCTGTACAGAAGCAGTCTGACAAAATCTGACGCGGTTATTGATCTGGCAACATTTGATGCTTTCCCGGTCTGGTTTTCCCAAAACATCGTCGGTGTGACGAGTACATGTCTGCTGCATGGGACTGCCTGCCCCTGGCTGTCTTGCCATCCTGCATCACCTCTCCGCTCAGGGCTTGTGGAGCTGTAACTTGCCCTAACTTTGAGTCCTGCCCATACACAAAAAAAAAACCCCAAACCCCATTCCTAGAGACTCCCTCAGCCTCTACTGGCAGGCTTGCCAATAGAGGGCAGTCCTACATTGGGATGGCTTTCCGTGCCCACAGACTCAGGTCCATCCGCGCCTGTGCTGCCTGCTGGATGCACACTGGCCATACTGGACATCTCCCATCCATTCCCAGTCAGCCGATGGGCTGTAATAAAGGAGCACAAGAGCAGTGCTTTAAAACCTCACCCCACAGCTCTCCTTGAGGCCCTCGAGAGGAATTAATTTCTGTGCATACATCTCTGGTTAATGTTTGCATAGCCACTGTCAAGCAACACATAAGCACTGCATATTTAATGCTTTTGTGCTTTTAAATGTATATGTGTTCAGAGGGAAAGACTAAATACATAATCTAAGACAGAAAGGATTCATTCTAAGGGATCATGGGTCTCCATGTACCCACTGTAAGAAGCAAAATGGACTTTTGACAGTGAGAGGCAGGAGACAGCATCACAGGAAGGAATGTTCTATGCAGAAAAGCCAATTAGAGATTAATATAGTTAATAAGTGGAAACAGGGTAAGGTGCTTCACTCAGATCTGTGGCAAGAACATGAAATACAACCCACCTCTAGAAGGCTGTCCCACAAACAGCAGCAAGGTTTAGACCAAAACGCCAGACTGGGCCAAGAAAGCGTGCCTCAGACTGGAAGCAAGTAGGCATCATCTGTTAGATCTCGGTAGGGATGGCCAAAGCCTTCACAAGATGCCTAAAGCCAAGAGCCTTTGAGAATCCTCTCTGAGCAGACCTGCTACCCCAGCCCAAATCCAGCTTCCTTATCAACCTCTTCCAGGGGATGCAGCTCAGAAGGCAGCCAGAGCACACGTTTCAGCTGGATCCCTCACCCCTACGCTTTCCCTAAAAATTGAACTTAATTGGCATAAAAGTCACAGAGTTAAAACAGGCTGACCTTTTACCTTGGATATGCTTATGGTAGTATATTGTGCATATAAAAGTACAGCTTGTTCTCTCTCCCAGTAATCCCCAAAAGTGACTACATCAGCATTGCTTGCTTATTTCTTTAAAAAACAAACAAACAAAAAACCAACTCCAAAACACTGAAAAATTATGAGTAGGCCAAAGTTAGCTGAGAAAGTCCTTGAGGCAGAGGCCTTGCTGAGTGCCCGTCAAAATCAATAGGGGCCTTTCCATTTACCTAATGGGCTTTGACTGAGCCCTAAGTGAAGGGGTAGGGGGTGGAAATGTGCTGATTACCCACCAACAAAGAAGTGTTTTAAATAATCTGCTGCCATCTGTCTTTGTTTTGCTAACCCTCTCAGCTGGGCCTGAACAGAAAATCCATCAGATGAATAGCGAATTAATTATCGCAAGAACAACCAGTTTGCATTTCTCACCTTCTGCAAGAAATACCCCCATTGACCATGTGGGAGATTTCCTTGCAAAATTAAAACAAACCATCAGGAAATTAAGAGGCTACAATTTTACATACACATGTATATATGTCAGGCAAGTTATAAAAATCGATAGATTTCTTCAGCCTCAAAAAGCTGCTATAAGATTTCTGTTGTATTCAGAGGGGCCAATAACATTATCTGGGTTTGGGGTTAGAAAGGAGTTTAAGTCTCTTGTAATAAAAGATTGGTAAGATTTCATGTGATTGCTTAACTCTCTCCAACTATATGGGCATGGAGCTGATTATAGGAATTTAATGCCACCGCATGCAGTGTTATATGTGTATATGTCTACCTGGGGCAGAAAAAGGAATAACACCACGGAGATGAGAAAATCTATGGACGACCAGATTATTGGATCTGTTCTAACAGGAGGACAAATCCTCTTTTTAGAGTAACCACCTATAAGCAAGAGTACAGAGGCTTAGCAACAATCAGACAAATCAGTATTTGGTCTGCATTGCAGAGGCCAGGAGGGGACACAGTTGACTGCTTGTTTAGGGGACATGAAGTCTATTTCTGTTGGAAGGAGCAGCATATATGCAACACTGTGAGCTCAGTGACTCAGAGCCAGTGGGACACATGTCTACACAAAAGCACTTCAAGTCATTTGCTCTCACTCCAAATACATAATTGTTTATCAGGCTCCTAATCTAGTGAAATAAGTGGAAAAATAACTTCTCTAGCAACTCTTCACCAGGCAATGATACCATACGGAAAAGTTACAGCTCTTCTTTCCATTTCCTCCAGAGATCGTTACTTCAGACGCAGATTTACATGATTACCCCTACAAGTTGATCTGGTGTTTTCTTCATCAGAGAGCGCTATCCTTCACCTAGGGAGCAATAGTCTCCATCTACGTGAATGTGTTTTCCTCAGACCATCACAATTCATGATCAACCGAAGGTAGTCAGTAACAAATAGGTCTTCAGATTCTGGGGAATTACTTAGGGTTTAGTCATGCAAAAAATGGGCACACATACAACTGAGGCCCACTAAATGTTTTGGGGTACCTTCCCGAAGCATCCAGAAGATTTTACTGACTCTGACTCCAAAGAAATCACTTCCTAATTTCAGATTTGCAGAAGTACCCAAGCAGTAGTTATAATTTTCTCAGCATACTACACTTTACAGACAAAATGAAGATTTGGTACAACTTTAGAGGAGTTCAGTGGCATTTCAGAAGAGATTAATTTGTATGACATGCATGTCCAAAGGTGACAAAACAATGATAAAAGTATTTAACCTTGGTGACTCACATGAAAGAAGCTCATGATCTCTGCTGCATAACCATGTTTTTTGAACCTTGTGGAAGCCAGCAGAATGACTGACATTTAGACTGACATCTGCTCTTTGGATCCAAAGTTACTCTGCAATAAGACGTTAGAGAAACAGAGTCATTCTCAGTCAGTCATCATGGGAACATGAGAGGGTATGATGGTGGATATTCCAGCTTTGGGTGTGTTTAAGAGCTCTCTTATCAGGTGGTAGTAATATGCCACTAGTATCTGTCCGAAAGAGAATGGCTCAAGTGTGACCATGAGATAAGGCTTGCAGCCCCATATCCTCCTCAACATGTCCCACTGGCTTAATTTCAGAAACTAAGCAAGACTGGGCCAGGTGCTACTTGGATGGTGGACCACCGGGAAAACGTGCCCATATGGAGCAAAGTGATAAACCAGCATGATTTCTCAAGACACACCCAGGCTTATTATCAGTGCTTACCTGCTCTAGCCTCATCCATAAGTGAAAGGGTATAGTCACTTTGTGATCTGAAGAGTTGTGACCCACACTAATTGGGTTTGTCAGGCATATTACCCAATGGTCAGAGTCAAAACCAGCAAAGCCTGAGGGGTGGACAGGCCAGGAGACAGCTACATGGGCTGGGGACAGTAGGGGAGACACAAACAGAAATCTGAGGTTGTGAGGTGGGAAAGAACAAGGACTTTGGAGCCAAGGTGACCAGGGGCAGGAAGCTGCAGTTGGATGGTGGTGGACAGCAAGGAGTGAATGGTGAGGCTCAGTAGTTCAGATCTGGGAACTATAGACCTCAAAGCATAATCCCATTCCCCTTCCTTCTGCAGCCTAACTCACATAAATGCAGACTTGAGGGAAACCAGGGGTGTTGGGGTGCACCACAGACAAAATCACAGAATGGTAGTGTTGGAAGGGACCTCAGTAGATCATCTAGTCCAACCCCCCTGCCAGAGCAGGGCCACCTTAGAGCAGGTTACACAGGAACGCGTCCAGGTGGCTTTTGAATGTCTCCAGAGACAGAGACTCCACCACCTCCCTGGGCAGCCTGTGCCAGTGCTCCAACCAATGACTAACAACTACTCCTATTCCTACAGGATTATAAAACAGCTACACACATATGAAAGTAGTCACAGTGTAAAAAAAAGACCTGTTAAAGTCTGAGGACTTGACTGTGGGTATTTTACAGGGATGGGTACAGAGGCAGGCCAGGTCTGGTCAGAAGGCACTGAGCTCCTAAGTCAGGCTTGAACTCCAAACGAGGTCTGACAGTTACTTAACTTTGAGAGCTCCTGTAGCTTACCAAGAGCCCTTTGATCCAGAGAGCGAAAGTAGCGAAAGTAGCAAAAGTACCCAAGCAGAATCTAGAAGCAGTAAGCCACAGCAATATTTTTCTCAGTCTGTTTCAATTTGCAGTCCCTAAAAGTTTGCTAGTGGAGCTGCTTTGGAAATTTCATGCGTGTGTAGATTACTGTGTAGCACCTATGAACCTAGCTCCTGTGTGTGCATCCCTTAAAAATGACTGATCAAGCTCAGAGGTCAACACATCACAGGCTGAAACACATTGATTCAAAAGCAGTGGCACCCTCAGGAATGTCACCCATTAAGCTGACTATTATTGCCTTAGTCTTTATGTTTTGGACACAACCAAAATACAATCGTCATTTTTAATCGAACTTTGAAACGTCATACAAGACATAAGCTAGAGATACTCCTTGTCCAATAAGATTTTTTTAAATGTACTTTTAAAATTAATTAGTGCAGCTCCAAAGAAGCGTGAGCTCACAGTTCAGTCTGGGGGTCAGTAGTTGTGGAATGTTGCCTGGGGTCTGAAGCTCTTCAAGATCTGCTACAAAAATCATAACATCACTGTGCAGCTATGGGACAATTTCACACTTTCACAATTCTCTCACTTTGTGGAGAAAAACCTCATAAAATAAAATTCAAATGCTTTTAAAATAAAAAAGTCAGATTTCTTTCTGAATAATATTTGCTTTTCTTCCTGTAGAGAGTATCACTAAACAATAATAAACTGTAAAGACGTTAGAAACAAAAAAACAAAAACCTTAACAGTGATTAGTTTAATATGAAGCTCATATGTTTTTGAAGTCACAGCTTTTGAAGTGTGAAATAAAATATTTCAGATTACCCTTGGCATGATGAGAATAAACAAATAATAATTTTCCTTTAAATTATCTTCAGTAATGAATCTCATGGGCAACATTTCTGCTTTTCATTACTGCTGTCTCAATGTAGCCCTCAGTAAGTCACCTTTCAGCTAAATGCTGCCCACAAATAGCTGCAATTCATTCACACATACAGCACTGTAAAAGGGATAAGCGAGGGCAAAGCCTGACCTTCTGATTTTAATAACCTGTCTAACTATAAAAAATCTAAATTTAAATTTGTGTTCAAAGAATTTCACACCACTGAAATACTCTTGGCAGGGCATTTTTCCCATGTATACAGCATGTGCCCATCCATCAACACTGTCTTGATTCTATTGTTACCAAAAAGAACAAAATAAAATAAAATATCCACCCATGAAATCTCATAATAAAGAACATTTTCTGGGCCAGATGGTTCACTGCAGCGAAGGGTTAGTCTTTTGTTCAAACAGGGCTTTCAACATCAGAATCTTTGCCGGCCACAGAACCATTTCCAGCCAATTACAGAGGATTTTAATTAGTACCAAAGAAATGTTCCCAGCTCCTTCTGCAGAGCCTTGCAGAGCAGCAAGATCGCCTTTAGGAGGAGCCTCATCCCCTCCTGTACAGCTAATAAAAACACTCGGTGGCTCCTGCAAAGCTCCAAAGCTGTTAGGCATTATGAAATACAGTTTCATTAACAAAGATTGTGAAAAAGATGGAAAACTATAAAAAGGAACCCCATGAGATCTTTTACTCCACGGTCTTATCTCAAAATAACCAGCTGTATCTAAGCCTTCTGTGCCGAATGCTTGTCTAATTTGCTCTTAAAAACTTTCAGTGATGGTGCAGTAGTGGTTAACACAAACATTGAGAATGAAGAACCAAATCTTTAACATGAACAGCCTGGCAGAAATAAAGCAGAACCAGAGGCAGTGGAGACAGAAATCTGCTGAATAGTAAAAGCAGTTTAGAAACAAATATCGTTATTTTGAGGACACAGTGAAGAATAGAAAGTTCGGTCTCTATGGAAGGGATAAGAAATAATTACATTTACTTAGGGTTGATCACAAGAGTGGTTCTAGCAGATGTCAGGATCAGAAACTTAGCCGAAAATGGGAAAGGGCAGAAAGGCTGAGCAGAAGGTCAGCTTTTGCAAATCTAAACCAACCTCATAATGTGTTACCTTTGTTGCTAACGCTGCTGCAAGTACATCTGCTCACTTCTTGCACTCCCCTCTTAGGTCAAGGTAGGCAAGGTACAGAAACAGTTTATTCTGCATTAATCTTGCTCATGTAATTTGCTGGAGCTTTGAGAAATAGAAGGAACGTCCAAACTGATCCTTGGTGTCCTGATTTGTCCTTTGTATCATTTGAACACTGGCCCAAGCAATGACTATGTCTAATTGACTTCACTTCTTCAGTAGGCAACTGATCCCAGCGCCTAACAGTCCCCTTAGAGTTGAAATGTTTCTGAATTGACAACTTATTTCTCCGTTCCTACAGGCTAAGCCCCTGTAGGCATAAAGAAAATTCTATTTCATTCCTCTTCACAGAGTTCTCTAAAATCATTGAAGTCTGTGATTTACATCTAAACACAATCTTCTTTTTTCCCCAAACTGTACAGTCCATAAACAACATTTTCTGTATCTTTGATTGTTCCCACTTTTCTCTGGGTTTGTTCCAATTTGTCGACTTCTTTCTTGAAGGTGGTAAGGAAAAACTGGGCTGATGCTGCACGCTCACCAGTGTGAAGTTGCATGCAAAAGTACTCCAAGTGCCTTCTCCTCCCTGTTATAGGTGCCACGTGCAGACTTTTTCCATAGCACTGTGACCCTTGTGAGGAGTGACTTAAGCAAACTTGTTTATCTTGAATTGCAGTGGACAAGTGACACGTATAGGAGTCAGTCACTGCACCTCAGCAAAGGGACAGTAAGACAGTAATTTAGTAAGAGGGATTAACACAGTTGCTTATTTAACTCCACCTCCAGTGTTCACTCCCTTCAACATCAGCCCCGTACTTTGTCCCCTGCGTGATTAATGCTTTCAGTGACAACTGAAGCAAAACGTTGCTAAGTATCCTGGCCTCCTCACCTCAACCTGCTGTTTGTTTTCACTCCCTGTTAAAAGAGCTGGATGGTTCTGCCTCTTCCTGCTAGTGTCCTTACACTTACTGTTATCTTGTTACATCCCTTTTTAACGAGATCTCACTTTTTGCCTTAGCCTGCCAGATTTGGCTCGAGCTACTGTTTTATACTCTTTCTCAGTAATTTCTGCACACATTTCAGCTCTGTAGCTCTCTTGCTGGTGTTAAAAGACACTTCTTTGCCGAGGTGCCCAGCTCCTAGTTCGGTGACTTTACCCACCTGATGGCTTTACTGCTGCTTGCTCTGAAAAAAAAAGGCAGTATTAGTGCAGCTTGTGAAACAGCAGGTAATACCTTCCTCTCCTTACAGATCAGGACGCACTTCAAAAGGACATGTTTTTCCTGTTACTCTTAAGTCAATAGCTGCGTTTGTATTTGTTGTGACAACTGCCATGCAAGTTGAAGCACTAATGCCACTGGAGGAGCATGCCCTTGCCAAACACGCTGTCCCTGCCTCAGAGCTGTGGCAGCCCTTGCGCCGGGTATGTCGCCTCTGGGGGCTGCTCAGCAGTGGCCGCACTGGCTGGATGTCTCTGCAGAGACCTCCAGGAAGAGGCACATGACCAGAGGAAAGCTAAGATTCTGCAAGACCAAGATTTCCAGCTCCTCCAGACATTCGTGCTCCAGCCTGTTTGGAAAAATCCTTGAAGTTACTGCAATTTCCATACGGTTTCTAAGGGGCACTATCTCTTCCACAGGCAGAGGTAGGATGGGACAGACTGTCAGCCAAAACACCTTCTTCTCCCCTGTTTCTTCCCTCCACAGCAGGAAAAGCTGCAGTATATACACAAGTGTTTTGACAGTAGTGAAACACCTGGTAAGAATTCCTTACAAATGCACTGCTTTGCATAAATAGAATCATACAATGGTTTGGGTTGGAAGGGACCTTATAGATCATCCAGTTCCAACCCCCCTGCCCTGGGCAGGGACACCTCCCACTAGACCAGGCTGCTCAAAGCCCCATCCAGCCTGGCCTTGAACACTTCCAGGGATGGGGCATCCACAGCTTCCCTTCGCAACTCATTCCAGTGCCTCACCATCCTCACAGTAAAGAGTTTCTTCCTGATATCCAATCTAAATCTACTCTCTTTCAGTTTAAAACCATTACCACGTGTCCTATCATAACACTCCCTGATAAAGAGTCCCTCCCCATCCTTCCTGTAGGTCCCCTTCACGTACTGGAAGGCTGCTATAAGGTCTCCCCAGAGCCTTCTCTTCTCCAGGCTGAACAACCCCAACTCTCTCAGCCTGTCCTCATAGGAGAGGTGCTCCATCCCTCTGATCACCTTCGTGGCCCTCCTCTGCACCTGCTCCAACAGGTCCATGACCTTCCTGTACGGAGGACTCCAAAGCTGGACACAGTACTCCAGGTGGGAAATAACTTCATTTGTGGCCTGCAATCAACCACAAGATACAAATACCAGGGGAAACAGACTGTTTGGAGTGCTCAGAGAGCTATCTACTGTTCCCCATTTCCCGCCCTCCCTGATGTATTGTCAGGGACAAACTGGAGAACTATAACAAAACCAAATGAAAAGAAAAGGAAGGGTTAACCTACGAAAGAGTCCCCACACACCTGCAAGCCCTAAGTAGCAGGAGGAGCAAGAGGTAAAAAGTCTGGGCTCAAGTTCCCAGTAAGAAGTTTGGTGGGCTAGGTTTTGCTCTGAGGAAGGGAGTTATTTATTTTCCCCAGGCTGGGAAGGAGGTGCTATCTGAGGAAATTATTTACTCTGGACTAAAAGGTTGGTTGTTTTTTAATTGCTGATAAGGGCCCCAAAGCTGAAGACTGAAGACATTTAGCAGGTGTCAGCCTGCTTGTTGGAGAAGCCTGGAGAGTAAAGAAATACTATGAATGGCTTTTCCTGTGCTAAACAGGCTGGCGCAGGAAAAAACAATCCAGGCAACCTATTCCTGAACCTGGGGGTAGCCTCAGAGCTGGTGGCAAAGGCCTCTGGAGTCTTTCCCTGATGAGCAGTGAGAGGGTTTCCTGGTGCAGGTGCTGCCCGTAGGTTGGTCCGGTGTTGCCTGGTTCTGAGGCTCCTGGCTGTTTTCCCTCTGTGGTAGCAGTTTGACAGCTCTGAGAAACAGAACCTGGTCTCGGAGCCAAAAAATACGGTATTTGTGGCCATAGGCATATATAAAAAGGAAAACCTGCTTTTGTACCTGCTTGGTAAACGTAAATTTCTGCTCGCCTGCCTGTAGGAATAGCGCTAAATGCCTCCACTGAGGCTACTGTATATATTAATCCAAGCCGTAAGCTTATTCACAGGCTCTAAAATCAGAAGCAGTGACACTTAATCTGTTGATTTGCCCTAATGCCGAGAGGCTTCAAATGAGCTTGGCTTCCAGCGTTGCTATATTAGCTGTTACTAGCTCGTGTGTAGTACATAACTCGGGTACAGGCCAAACAAAATCCCTTCTCGCTCCTTTCCTGGGTAAAGCGTAAGGCAAAAAGCTCCTGGAGAAAGATTCCTTCCCCGGTGCGCTATCTTACAGCACCCGCTGTTTGTGCTGCGGCTGGGCTTTAAACCTGGCTGGGGCCCAGCGCCGTTCGGGGGGGGAATGTCTGGGTAGAGCATCCCTCCCTCCCTCCCTCCCTGCCCGGCTCCCGGGGCCGCGGCGGGGGATGGAGCAGGGGAAGGCCGGGGCGAAGGGGCTGGGTTGGGCTGTCCCGTCCCGTCCCTCCCCGCCGCGGGGAGGAGCACGGCCCGCCCGGCCCCGCCACATAAGGGCCGCGGCCGGCGGTGACCCGCCCCCCCCCGAGCCGGGCCGGAGCTGCCATGGAGGCGGCGCGGGAGTGCGTGGGCTCGGTGGTGCGGTGAGTGCGGGGCTTGTGGCGAGGGTGATATTAAATCTGACGGGGAGAAGCAAACGGGGGCGCCCTCGCAGCCTTTCCAGCCGCCGGTGAAGCTCTCCTGAGGGACGGGCCAGGCGGAGCCGGGGGGTTGTAGCCCCGGCGGGGATGGGCCCGCCCCGCCGCCCCTCGGCGGTAGCCGAGCTGCCGGGGCTGCCTGGCAGGAGCGGGGTCCGGGCGCACGGAGGGGCCGCCTGGGCTCGGCGACTCCCGGCCCCTGTGGGGAGGGCAGGGGGCTCGCCGCGGCCAGGCAGACACTCGCCAGCCTCGGGTTCCAGCATCTCTGCAGTTCCCTTGAGTTTTAGCAGGGAAACCCAGTCTGCCAGCTGGGCGAGCCCTGACTCACTTCTGATTGATTTTTTTTTTTTATTTTAAATCCTTTCTTTGCTTTGCTGTTACGCCGTTATCGTTTGCCAGCGAACTCTAACCTAAAAACCGCACCGGGCCATACGCTGAAGCCACTCGTGTTGTGCAACGCTGACTTCTCTGAGCCAGGCTGGAGACCGTTGCACCACACTCTTAGACAAACACACAAGGCATATTGCAAACAAAGATAAAGAGTGAAATATGTGTACGGGGCTCAAGGCGGGCTTTTAATCCCCAGATTCTCCCTGCAAAAAAAAAAAAAAAAAAATAGATGTGTCCCACCAGCCTTGAGGCTACACCGAGTGCTTGGGGCAGTCTCTGGGAGTCCCTCTCTAGCAGGTTGTAGTTACACAAAACAAACGGGATGTTTGAATCTGGATGCTAAAGTTTGAAGATATGCACTCTTTCAATTATATTTTTGTTTTCCACTGACATAGCATCCCCCTCCCCTTTAGGGAAGAGCTAGCATTTGATCCTTCAGACTTTAAAGAGTAATAATAGCGGAGTTGTCTGTATCTAATGTGTCACTCAGCTTTCTAATAAAGCTGTCTGCTTCTTACTATGCTCCTTCCCTCGCCACTGCTTGTTTCCTGACTTAGCTTGATCAGCTTTTAATAGGAAATTATTTTCAGTAAGTCCAATCTAGCAAAGGAATTCCCTGCATCAGGAATCAGTTTGGTTTCTGAGGACAGCTCCAGCAAAAAGGGATCTGTCTTGGAGCCCTGAACCTAGGCTGGCCTGTTTGAGTCTGTGGCTTTTGTGGGGGGGAAACAAAGGAAAACCAAGCTTTCAGCAATAGGCCCAGAAATGGAAGGGTTCACAGTCTTTTTAACTGGCTTTTTTTTTTTTCTAGTCACACTGGCTTTTGTTTCCTAGTGCTTCTCATTAACCAAAGCCTCAGTCTGCAGTGGAGCCCAGGCTCACCGCTTCATAAGCAGACAGTTTAAAGGTGATATTGACTGGTTTTATTGAAATGTAGGTGAAATGTTATCAATGCTAAATAAGTCCCTAAGACCTGGACTCCTGTTAAGTGACTGCCTGATAGAGCTAATGAAAGTCTTGGTCTATTAATCTGTTTGGGTGTTTTTTCGTGGACTTTTACATTTGATAGAACTAGGCATCAGTGTGAGGTGATTGATCTTGAATCCTGAAGGAACTTCTGCTCAGAGCTGCAAAATATGGCTTGTATGGTTGGCTGTGCCAGTGCCTGAGGTGAACCCTGTTAGCTCAAGTCCTGCCCATGAGCTGTGCCCCTAATATTCTTCCTTCTGTACCAGGATTTATGTTTTGGCTTTTTTCCTTATGCTTTGTCTTTTGTGAATGACAACTTGTCTTAAGTAATGGGAAAGAAAACTGTTCAACAGGACTGGTGTTTTCTGTCCTCTCAAATGAAAAATAAATCTTGGCAGTACTGTCATGTATAGCACTCAAGTAACTATTCTACCTGCTGGTTTTCAAATGTGTGAGAGGGAACGGGATTTAACTAGCTCTGAAAGCTTTGCCTCTTGAATCCTGAGCATTGCACTTTCTAACATCAAGTTGCCCCACAAAGTGGAGTCACCAGCCCCAAGATGAGCAGGCTTCGTATCTGAGGAAAAGACTTGGTGATTCAGAATGGGAGCTGCCCACGGACCAGTGGGGTGGCTGGGGGACTATTGACTTAGTCAACGGGGAGATTAACAAACACGCCCTGCCCTAGTACACTTCCCTTCTGTGGAGCTTCAGTGCCTTTGTCAGTGCTATTCCGTCACCTTGTCTTCCTCCCTGGTCTTGACCCTTCTCCAAGAGGAAAGTACTTATTAACTCTTCAATTTGGAGCAGTGCCCGCCTCCTCAGAACGGTATGCTCGTCCTCACTGCCTCTGTTACAAGGAGAGAGGTTTCTGCCAGTAGTGTGTATATATGCAAGCTCTTGATAGCCGGGGATCTAGTGTTTAGACAGCATTTCCAAGAAGGTATTAGCTTGAGTTACAATAATGCTGCTGAATGTCCCCCTTCTTTTAAAAAATAAAAGCTCCAATAGTTCCAAGGAGTTTTTGAGGAAGAGAAACTTTCTGGTGTACAGAGGAAAGACAATAGCCCAAAGCCCTGTTAGAACAGCAGCTCAGAATGAGAGCAGGAGATAAATTAATTGCCGAAACTCTGTCTGACCAGTCACAGTAATAACTTTGCATCCCAAAAGTATGCTTGAGGACCAGATAAGAGATTTTTAAAAGATAGTTATTATCCCTAGTTAATGTGGACTTGCACAAAAAGGTGTGACTGGGACATTATTAGTTGAATAACTTTCTACCATTTTGTCATTTTTCTAGGAATTCCTATATGCGCTCTTTTGCTGCAGAAAGAAACTGCCAGTTCACTTCCTTGCCCTCTGTGAAAGTGTCTGAGAATAAAATTTTCTTTCATAAGGCTGACCTTTTACACCCATGTGAGAAAGCAAAATGGGGATGCATCCCTTTCCCACTCCTGTGCAAATTCAGTATTAAGGAGCAAAAGGTATATAGGGGGTAAAGTCCAAAAATTTGAGAGGTGAAATACTGTCTCCCTGTAAAAGACTTGGTAAAGATTAATCCTTTCCAGGTGTCGTGCAGAGGGTGATTTTTGGCAAACTGACTGGTAAATTGAATTAACCAGTGTAATTGGGCAGCAAAACCACTGTCACTAGATGTAGGTGGGAGCATGTCTGTACCTTGGTGTGGGAGTGGGCAGTTACGAGTTGTATGTGCTCGTTTTTCCTAAAGGGAACCTAAACAGTCACTATTAAAACATGCAATTGCCCAGTAAAATTTAAAACCTTCTAAAACTTTCTGAATTCTTGTAGCCTCTTTGTCCAACGCTATCCATTTATGTACTTTCATCCTAATTGTCATTTCATTTGATGACACTTGGTACATTAGGGCACAGACAAGTTTTATTTTGTCATTTTCAAAGCTAGATGAAGTTTTATAGGCTGCAGATACTATTTACGAGATAAACTCCTTGGCTCTTTGGAAGTCAAGCATAACTATATTGAAAAGCTCCACTTGCATTCTGATGTTAGGTGTTTTGAATATAGTATGTTCCATCTTCCTAAAGTGAACTCATATCTTAGCTAAGTAGCTGAAAGTAGTTTTGTGTATAGTCTGATTATTTATCTTGCAGGTAAAAAGAATGTTGGATATGGCTGAATGCAGTAAGAGCTGCTTGCCTTTGCAATTCAGTGTTAAAACCTGTTGGCCTCGCTGTAACGGTGACTTTCACATCAGCTGAGATAGAGGTTGAAATCACATCTGCTTGAAATATTTTTAATTTTAGAAGCATTTTCAAGTGTCACTGGCAAGAGAAACCTCAGAGACAACTCCTCTGTAGGGCTATGTAGCAAGCTCTGAAAGCAAGAGCTTGAAAGCAAGCTCTGCAAGTCTAACGTGACCTGTGAATTACTCGTATAAGGTTCTTATGTTGCTGAGCTCAACAGTCCTCCTTCTCACAGCACTTGACGTGACTACTTTTATAACTATGCTGAATTTTTATTTGTCTTAGATCTTTGGTATCCGTGGGAGCGTCTGTGGGAGCAGTAACAAAACAGACCCTGTTCCCTCCTCTCATGCCTGCAGGGCGACCTTTCCGTGTGTCGAATGCCTCCCGGAGCAGCCGGAAAGGAATTGTTGCAAGCAGCCTGCAAGAGCTCATCAGCAAGGTATAGCAAACTTTCCCACTCTGGCTGAGACTTACAGTGAAGTACAGTATCCCAGAAAGGCAACCCACAGACTCTTCTAAAAATCATTACTGGGGAAGTTCAGGAGAATAAGGCAGATAAGCAAGTGTTAATGTGAAATGATGGTCCGTCTTTCGAATGCTAAAATCAACTGGTGTTTTTGCAGACTTTAGATGCCTTCCTTATATCTGGAATAGTTACTCTGGTTTTGGAGGAAGATGGCACGGTTGTGGACACGGAAGAGTTCTTCAAGTCCCTGGATGATAATACACACTTCATGGTTCTAGAAAAAGGACAGAAATGGACACAAGTAAGTGTTGAGTGCCTCTCTATCACTTGAATAGAAGAGGATGGAAGATTGTCTGTGGCTGCTAAAATTGTTGGGATGAGGGGAGAAGACAAGGAAAACTTCCCCTAAAGAAGGCAAGGTATCAACTCCTCATTGAGCCTTCCTGGATGACAAATCCAGTTCACTTTTTTGTCCCTTGCTTGGACATAGAACTGTTGGGAAAGATCTGCCAAGAACTGAAATGAAACATGACAATTGAAAAGAATGACAGGGGAAATCCCCTACTTTTGGAGAGTCTCAGAAATAACTTTGTTCTCGAGCCTTTGTAACGTAAAGAAAATTAGGACTTTGACTGCATGAAGTTAAACATGCAATGTCTTTAAAGGTTAGCTTTTAGAGAGGGAAAAAAATGCCCAAATTAAGCAATATAAAACAAGCTTTGCCTTGTGAAGGCTAGAAAAATGCTTGTGTTTGATCTTGCAAGCAGCTAAAAGTTGTCATCAAAACCTAATGTTAGTCAACATGCTTTAAGGTATTTTAAGAACTATCAAGATCATCTAGCTTCAGCCTTCTGATCATATCAGCTCAATGTCCAGTTTGTGGTTTTGTGGGAGAATGGTCATCTGTGTCTTAATAAGATAGTCAAACGCCTAATTGTCTTTCCACGAAATGGTTGTTGCTAGAAAGCCAGCATCGAAACTTCTGCCAGGTGCAGAGCTAGCTGAGGAGCTATAAGCAGGCCTGACAGTTTTCTGTTTGTCCACGGATGGCTTAACCACGTGGCCCCGTTTTCTCAGTCTCCTGTTGCAACGCGGGCAGTTTGTATGTTTTTCCCCAAGATACCTCGCTGGCTTATCAACCTGCTGCATCTGGGCCGTGAGCTCCAAGAGCAGAAAAGAAGCTGGAGCCAGGGTATGACTCCACCTTGCTCCTTCCCGTTCTCTGCCCCGTGTCCTGCCTGGCAGGGCAGCAGCAGAAGTCTGAATGCTGCCCCTCTTCAGGCTGTGCTGAATGACAGCAGAAGGACTGCCGCAGCTCCACAAATCATCATCATCTGCTTGTGTAGCACGAGCTCTATCAAGTTTTTTTCCGTATATGCTGGGTGCTAATGGGGGATGTGCTGCTAAGCATAGCATCTATCCAAAACTGTTGTTGATAGGGGGCCCTGTTGCCGGAGCTTGGAGGCAATCGAAGTACAACAGGCATAGAAATGCTGGCTAATGATATACTACAGTGTTTAACTCGGTCTGACTTATCATGGCACTGTCTGAGGGCTGGGGTGACAAGTACAAAAAAGGCCTGGTCTTACACAACTTTATTGCTTCATTTAGCATGCAAAAAACAGGTTGGCAGCTGTCGAGTCATTAACCTTGAGCAGAATGTGCTGAGTAGAGTATCCCATGTATCCACTAGATGTCTCTGTAAATACAGATCTTCTCTACTAATTTTATTTTCTTTTCCTTAAGCGAGCAATCCTGAAAGCACCACTGTCAGCCCTGAAGCAGACAAGGGCTGCTTTCAGTAAAGGAGGCTGGATTCAAGGTGGAAGATGACTTTCCAACGCTCCTCCTCCTCTGCTTTTTATCTTAAGCTTGGTTATAAACCCTAGGCCTGATCAGTGGTAGTTCCCTCCCCATGTTACTTTTTCTAGTAGGAAGAAAAAGAGGCGTTATGAGCCAGGATTTGAAATGAAGACCTGACTTTTCACAATTGTCATCTTTGCAGCTATCTCTAAAGAGTGCTTGTCAGCATTGTGTTCCTTCCTAAACAGAAGGACCTGATGTCATCCTGGTTATTTGGTGGCCTATTTCAAGGTGGACTAAGTGCGCTTCCTCAGCTAGCAGCTGGAACATACCAGAATAATTAAATAGTAGGAATACTGTCCAGTGGCATTACCTGTGGCTTCAGTATACTCTGAAGAAGCAGCTGTATTAAAGGAAAGAAATATTCAGGAGGCGCTGTGTCACCCTAGAATTCCTATGTCTGTCTGGAATAGCTTCAGAAGCCAGGTCGGGACTTGAACAAAATTATGTAAGCTACAGACTTGCTTTTTTCTGTGCTAGTGCTTTGAACTCTAGTTTAGAATTGATTGAGAACTGGCCCAAAGACTGGAATAAGCAAGCTGCTTCTAAAGAGCTGCACTGTTGACCATTGTCTTGCTGTAGCTTCCTGGCTCAAGGTACAAACTGTCTCTCTCCCTCTTTTTAAATTAGACAAGAAATGGAGTTGCTGCTTTGAGGCAAAAGAAGAAGATGGGAGTAGCTAACATCACATTTGATCTGTACAAGCTGAACCCTAAGGATTTCATTGGCTGCTTAAACATCAAGGCGACCTTCTACGAGATCTACTCTGTTTCATATGACATCAAATGTATGGGAGCAAAAAGTGTATTGCGGTAAGTGTATTTCCATTACTGGCGGGGTGTATGCCTTAATGTAAAACTCTGTCTTTGATTACTGGTTCTGTGAAGCAGGTGTGTTTATAAATTTCGTGGGTTTATTCATTCTTATATACTGGCCAATATGCCGACTCTTCCTTTGTAAGGTGGATACCTGACTTGTAAAAAGCTTAGTATAGCTTTTTGTGGTGGAATCTTAAATTTCCCCCAAGGCAAAATCTTATCAGCTTCTATTTACTGCTAGGGTGTAGGTGCAGTCTCTTTGTTTTCCTGAGAGAATTTCCCCAGATTCCTTTGACTTGTTTGAAGAATGCAGCAGGCTGAGGAAGAAGCATCTGACTCTTTGAAGGGGGTGCTTTAAGGGGATGAAATGAGAGAGGAATTTGAGAGCTAATGGCAGAGATCTTACAGCTTGCTCACACTTTGTAATACCTGGCTGACAAATTCACCACCTGAGCTACATGGAGGCGAAGGAAAATGGAAGAGATGTGACACTCATTATGGTCTTCATGTGAATTTGTCATCTGTAGTAAGATTGTGGTGCCACTGTTTAAGCCAACTGGTCTCGAAGCAGACCAATGGAGCCTAACAAGAACCACTGTCTCCTGCAGGACCAGTCTGGTCTGTGGTGGGTTGTGAGTTTGGTAGAACTGGCTGCTGGGAAATGCTGTCTTATGCAGGGGCAAAATAATACCTGCCCTGTCCACTGCTTTCAACAGTGTGTTGAAAGTCTGGGCCTTCTGAAAACCAGCTGTGTCCTGCCCTGGTTGGAGAAAACTTCTGAATTCAGTCTCCATCACTGAGGTGCCACACTTTGACAGCTGTTTAAGCTGCAGCCCTGAATTTCTGTACCTGACGTTTCAAATTCTGGTTTAGACCACAGCGGTGTAGTGTTGCTGCATTTTATTACTTGAGGACCAGGACTTGTCTCTGTACAGAACAAACAGATGTTTATGCCTGTAAGTGAGGTTTTCACTTCCCCTGAGCAACATGTAGTCTTTAGTTTGAAGTCTTCAAATAGTCCCTGCTCTCATGGTGCGGGTATTAAGTATTGTAATGTGGCTGTTGTTCCCTCTCTTTTTGTCTGACTGACCTCTCCCCTTCTACTTAGGTGATCCCTTGCTTAATATTTCAGGCTGCAGCTGGTGTGACTGTAGATGGGACCCATCTCTCTGGTCATGCTGCAGTGACTACCCAGCTATATGCTGTGCCCACCTGTAGCACTGGCTTCATTAGGGTTTCTTGAAAGCCAAGGCTTACCCTTGGACAGCTGCACTCCTCCGGTCCCTTTGTTTGTCAAGTCTCTTAAGCCAGATCAGACTCTGATTTCTGGCTATCTGCTGTGGAGAGGAGTATCAGCACTGGAACTTGCACTGCTAAGGAGAATTTGAAGTGACAGTTCTGCCTCCCTGCCAACACAGGGCAGCTGGTGAGAAAGAAATGGTGTTGGCGAGCAGCTGAAGTAGCTGTGGAGTTCTTCTGGAAGCACTGTTATGTTACAGAGCTGAGCTGTAAGGGAAGTGCCACTGTCAGGGTGGGAAAATGGCCTGCCAGCAAAGAACAAGGGTGACAGAAGAGATAATCTTGGGTACTTTTGCACCCAGCAATGAGGTGGTCCGCCTCCACTTGCTACTGAAAGACAGATGATGTTAAGTTCTTGGTGTAGTCCCTCAGCAATTTGGAGCTCATTAGCGAACTCTGATGCCCTCTGTGGAGTGTGAAGGGGAAGGACTTTAAAATGCTGCAGTTGTTCATTGGTGGGAGAGGCTCAAAGCCTGGCAGATCTGATTAGTGCTGTTCCCCTTGCAGTTTGTCCCTGTAGCGTCCAACTGAAGGATCAAATGTCCAGTTCAACAAATAACTTCCTCTGTGGCTTAAGTGACAACTGCTCTCGTGTGCAAGTGACACACTGCAGCTGCTCAAAAGCTGGGTACCAGGTGCAGCTTTCTTTACAACTGTAAAGCTCCTTGGCCTGTAGTCTGGTGGAGGGAAGGACTTGCTGAAATGGAATATGTGTGGGAAGCATGAATAAAGGTACAGGTTTGGGTTTTTTTAAAGGCTTCCCAGGCTCTTAGTACAGGTTATTCTACTCTTTTGAAGCACTGGATTTTGACTGCAAACCTTTCATCGCAGTGGAAACAACTGAATTTGTAGGAAGAAGACTTGCCTCCTCAGCTGGAGTTCAAAGGAGAAGTGAATAGCAGCAGCGGGTTCACAGCTGCATGTTTTCTCAGGCAGGAATTCAGAAAATCTTCTGTCTTTATTGCAGAAGAGGAAGGCTGGTCTGGTTTCTGCATCTTCAGAAACTGATCACGTTCCAGTTTTGGAATGGTTCCAGTTCTTGCGGACCACTTCCCCAGTGCCTTAGCTTTGTACTTGTGAGGGCCTACCTAACTTTCGGGGGATGAGACTTGAATGTAGCTCTCAGCACGCATGTCCCAGTTGTTTCTTGGATAATGGGAGGAAGATGCTGGTATAACTAAGTTGAATAAATGATCATTCAAATATGATGGTCGCTATTCCCCTGTGGTGACCCACAGTCTGTATTGTAGACCTCTGCTTGCTTGATCCTAGTTTATGAATCTGTACTGATTCTCACAGTATTATATATTTGAATGCTGATGCTTATTAAAACTTTAAAAAATAGAGCAGTTGTGAACTGAGAATTCTTAAAGCTTGCAGCTTGGACAGTGTTAATTTGCCTGGCTTCACTTGTTTTGCTGTTGGGCATCCACTGTAACACGATCCCTCAGCTTCAGATCTAATCCACTTTGATCGGTAGCTTGGAGATAAATGCGGTGTTGTGTTAGTGAATGGCCCAAAGGTGAGATGTGAGGTGGATTCATGCTGCGGGAATGCTGCTGGGCTCCAAGGCAAAGTTAAATCTTCAGTGGTGCTGTGGTAGTTTGAGTGATGGCTTTGCAGAAAGGCCTGTAAATGACAGGACAAAAGAGAAAGGATGACAGCCTGCTTTAATTGTGTTTTCTGGTTCTGCCAACATGCCAATAGTTTTCTGTCAATCAATGGCCACAGAAGTATTTGCTCTAAAGAAGGTACAGAAATAACCAGCCTCTCAAAAGTGAGGAGGCATGGGAAAGTTTTTAAATATGTCTACCTAACTCATCCTAAAGATGTTGGAGGGGATGGGGCAATGTTACCGTGTTGGTGAATTTGTCTTTTTTTAAACAAATGGCTTTTCTTCTAGGAAGTTGCTTCAGCTAATGTCCCACATGGCACAAATAACTGGACAGTTTCTTCTCTATACTGGAACATATATGTTGCAGTTGATGGGTGAATATGATGAAGATGGCACGTGTACAAGATCAAGGCAGGAGTAGTGAATGCAGCTGTGCTTCTGATATCGGATCCATTTGCTTAAAGACATTTTCTTGCCCAATTTTGATTGTAATGATATTATAGTAGGGGGATGTCCACTGATGTGAACTAACATTTTTCCCATTTGGGAATGGTCGTAGCCCTTAGTCATAAAACAAGTGTTCGGTGTTCACAGGCTCCTAATGCAGCAAAAGGATGGGTGCCTCATGTCTGAGAATTTGGCAAAAGGAGAGGGGCCAGGTTTTTGCCCCAACTAGTCAAAATGGATAATAAGTATACTTGGAAACCTACATGCTCTGTAACCAGTGGGGTATTTCTTGCACTGATCAAAACATAATTTAGTTGGGTTTTTTATGGTTGTCTACTTGCCTTATGAACAGACTGAGCTGTAAGGCAGGGGAGCTGTGGGGTTTTTTTGGGTTTTAATCCTTAGCAGTGCTGGTATTAGCGTCCAACTAGCATTGAGATACAAAACGGTGAAATATGCTTCTTTATTTTTGCTACCAATGGAAGTACACAATACAACTGAATCCTGGTTCAGTGACTGACTGCTCTCATGAAGTCTGATTGGAGAAAGTGCAACTACTAAGCAGAACCTTAAAATTTGGCCTTACTTCCCTTAAAACAAGTAAAAACATTTCATTTTAACTCTTTGTATTTTTCTTCAAATCTACTGAAAGGTCAGGTTAGTATAGTTCCTACCAGTTGAAGAAATTCATTTATTTATTGAATGGGTCTGATGTCCAGTTCTGCCTGAAGTACTGAATTTGCCAGAGTTCCATGAATATGGCTTACAAGCCACCTGCTGAAGCTTCCTTCGGGGGTTGAACCATCACTACTGTAGTTTTTGCTGTTCAGGTGCAAGATGACACTACATCCCAAGCAATACTTGAGATATGTGTAGCATGGGTCTGTAAGAGATGCTGGATTTTGATGCCCCTCTGTTCAGCAGCAGGGACACTATCCGGTCTTGTGTAACATACGTACGGTCTAAATAGGGTATTTGCAGTTTCATAGTCTCTCAAGAAAAGCTGTATTAAAGGGCAAAGTTTTTAATCCTTAGGTAGAATTGCCTAGAATGTTTTCTACAGTTTAGTCATACTAGCAGTTCACTAGCTTCCAGCAGGCTTTTGGCTTTTCCTCAACAGTGTAGAAGACTGGAAAATGAGCAGTTAGGCATCTTGTGTCAAAATACCAGCTCCCACTGCTGAAGGGAAAAAGCCCAACTCCAGTTGTTCACAGGTGGGGCTCTTGAGGTTTTCACCTGCTTGCTCATGAAGAATTTCAGTGAGTTGTTATATTCTTGTTTAAATTTGAAAGCTGTTAAGGAGACAGCAGATTCAGGTGATGTCTGACCTGATGGCAGGTACCACCTAGGAAGATAAGCTCTGGTGACAGTGACCAGGTCGGTCAGGGAAAGAAAGCAATGGAAACAAAAGGGAAAAGGACCAATGTGTACCCCACAGTGCTTGCCATGCCTCTGCTGAGACAGGAATCCATTAACTATGTGCATCAACTGCACTGATCAGTTGGAGGAAAACCTGAAGGAGGAGCAAGTGGACTGAAAAGACGAAGCGTCATGGTTGGTGGGATCCACTCTGACCTGTCACTTCAAATGTCACTAATATGTGGCAATATTGCTCCTGCTTCTATCTGCAAATTTCATCTTCATTTGCTTATTTTTGCCTTCCCTTTATGGATGTGACTTAGCCAGTGATCTTTCAAATCGCTGTTGTGACGAAAAGCAGCCTAAGTCCAAGGTTAAAGTTAAAGGGACTGCTGGACACAGGCTTACTAGGTCTCTGCCTGTTTCTTCAGTAAAGGTATTACAAATAAGTAGACAGCTAAGAAAAACCTTGGTTTTTTTCCTGATTTCTGTTGTTTCTCATCTACTTCTGAGCACTTGCTGGAGGGGAGAAGGGGGCACAGCTCTGGGCAAGGGGAGGACTGGCTCTTTCCTAATTTCTCCCAGGGAAGAATGCCTGTAACGTGCAGTATGGTCAGGTTTCCTTCAGAAGAAACTATTCTGTGGTTAATAAGAAAGAGGTTATGTTAAAATGGGAAGCTTTATACTTAATCTGTATTGTTTTCACCACCACCCCCCCCTGCCCCAAGTGATTCTTGCCATGATAACTGCTGGCCAAAGTCTTTCTGCCCCTATCAAGGAATAGCGTTTAACTGATGCAGTGCAAGGACTTTGTCATTAATTCTTTCAGCTTTTAAGGATGACCTACTCTATTTAAAACAAGCACACCTCTTGAAAGCAGCTCTATGTAATGCTCCTGAGAATATTTACATTGCTAATGCTGGGACCTGGCTGCTGGGAGCACCAACATTAAAAAAAAACCCACCACTTGCATAGTTCAGTGTTGCTTTATGTGACTTGCCTCTTCAACATCTGTAATACAAAAGCTTTTGCAAGTCTGAACTGTGCAGATCTCAAATTCCAGCCTTCTGTAGCCAGAGGCAATTGTTACAGAACTAACACTCCATAGTTTCCAGTGGCACTGAGAACCTAACGTAACCTAAAATGCTGACTTGGTGTGAATTTGCAATGCTTTTAAGCAGCTGCTTCTGTGACAGCTTAACACTTAAAGCTTGAGCTACTGAAGAGCATGTGAGCTGCAAAGTCTGCATCTCGGATCATCTCCCTCTAATTCAAAATGCAAACAGCTGAACAAAGTAACTCAGCTCTGATCTTTTTGCAAAATGGGAGAAGTGTCTTGGAAGTTGTAAGTGTCTGAAATTGTTCCATTGCTTTTTAATCTGGGTTTTTGCCACAGTCTTAGTATTTGGCGTATGATATTTGCTACTGTACCAGCTTCTTCCCAGAGATAAAGTTTTGGCTTTGGGTCAAAATGGAGGAGTTTGTCATTCTCTAAGTTGGAGCCAGTTTGAATTTTTTTTTTTTTTTACAGACTGCTTAGGAGGCATAGCTTTTACTTTAGCTGAACGTGGTACACAGCAAAGAGCAACTTCAGCATTACCTACCTTTCAGAAAGTTATATCCAAGTGGTGTACAGTGTCTAGCAAGAGACAGAAAAAACTAAAAGCATGGGCTGTTAACTGCAGGTATATAGAGAATAAGCTAGCTCTTTTCTACTTGACATTTTTAGCTTTAATTTTTCTTTCCATAAGCTCAGTTATAATCTGCACTTGTTGCTGTTGCAGTCAAGGCTGGTAGCCATGGCATGTTGAAGGTGTGAAAGATGTTTACTGCCTCCTTGCTTGCACTGGCCCTTTTTGCCTGTTGCTTTGCATCACTTACTAACAATGCACCAAGTCATACTCTCTAGTTACCAAAAAAGGAATTTTCACTGAAGTACTCGATCTTGTTGACTCAGGCACTGTTCGTGTTCTGCAGGCAAAACAAAGTTGCTCTCTTCATGACTAGAATGAAGACTCTAGTGGCTTTTTCGTGTGTGTAATTTATCATTACTTCATTTCCTTCCTTTCATAAACCCATGAAGTTGTTGATTTTTTGCACCTTCCTATTCTTTCAGGAGAAACAGGATTATGAGCCCTTCTGCCCAGTGGGAGAGGAAAAAGCAGGGTCTAAATTCTTAGACTGGAATATGCTCTAGGAAACATCCTGAATCCCTTCCCTACAGAAAAGGGAAGGGTAAAGAAAGAAAAATAGGCCTTTGAGCTGGAGGTTTTTTTCACTATTGTGAGTAGAGAGGTAGGTGTTCACAATCTAGGAAATGTTGGTAATTCTGAATATTAACTGTGAAGATAACTGCATATGATCACTTTGACTAGAGTTATAACTAAATCATTTCAGCATGCTTCTTCTTAAGGTAGCACTTGAACTAAAGGCACAAGCTTCTTTTTATTAAAAACAAAGTTTAAAACCAAAGTATATTTTTGACTTGATGTCTCAAGTTCCACTGGAGGTATTAATGTGATTAACATACCACTTCAGTTATGTATTAGTAAGTATCCCTTTGGGGTTTAGAATTTATCACTGCTTTCTCTACCTTACCTTGTCATATATGCAGTTAAGATATTTATAAACATGAGGATTGCTGCTTTGCTTAGGGAAAAGATAGTATTTTACCACAGAGTTTTCAAGCTCAGTAGTTCAACCTGCTATGAAAATTGGGATGGATGAGAATTGTGTCAGTGATGGCAATATTTTATCATGTGTGGTGCCAATTTTAAGGAACACTGTCCATCAATAAATAAAATCAAATGGTGGCTTTGGATGTCGTGTCTATTAATTTCCAGAATAACTTATTCCTGAAATAATCATGAATGTTAATGAGTCTGTGGTCTGACACTGTTAGTTTCCAAATGCTGGACTGCAGCAGTGCAGTAATTGGATACTATTCCGTGGTCTGAACTCTTAACTCTTTACTGCTGAATCACTTTCTGGCCTCAGAGAAACCATGCAAACCGTTTCCTTTCATACAGAAGGAATGCCTTCCTCTAACTTTTACCAAAGCTGCAAAAAACTGCAAACTACAGGACATAGGAGGCTTTGGCAATCTGTTTTTCACTGAATATTGTAAGGATCAAGGACCTCTTTTTTTTTTTTTTTAATGCTTCAGCAGAGGTCCCTTCAGTTGTTAACTACAGATACAGTAGTACACGCCTGATTGCAGGGAAATATGAGTTTAGTCTAGTGAAATACTAGATTTGTCCAGTTCAGGATTAACTTTGTGAGGAACAGCACGCAAGTGTGATCAGTCTAGCGCACTTCTATCTGGTAAGTACATCCTGTACTCAGCTTAGGGGACAGTTTTGCAGAGCTTGATTATCAAGCAGTTCCTCTGTAGGAGAACCAAGGTCTGATTTTTTTTTTTTTTTTTCCCTGTGGAAAAGCACAAAATAGCACTGTATTAGGTTTAGTGGCAAGGTCTTGGCAGTGGAGGGTGGAAGGGTGTGCTGTGGGGGTGGTCTCTGTGAGTAGAGACCAGGGGTTGCCTCTGCATTGTACAGAGCTGCTTCCAGCTGGCTGCAAAATGAACCCACCATTGCCCAAAGCTGAGCCCTCCAGCCAGGTTGATGGTGCCTCTGTGGTAACGTATTTAAGAAAGGGTAAAAAATGCTGTGCAGCAGCAGCTAGGAGAGGACTGAGAAAAATCTGAGAGAAACAGCCCTGCAGATACCAAGGTCAGAAAAGAAGGGTGGTGGAGGGTGTGTGCCAGGGTATGCTACAGGTGCTGGAGCAGAGCTTCCCCTGCAGCTCCTGGGGAAGACCAAGGTGAAGCCAGTTGCGCCCCTGCAGCCCCATGCTGGAGAAGATATCCACGCTGCAACCCATGGAGGACCCCATGCCACAGCAGGTGGATGTGTCTTGAAGGAAGCTACAGCCCGAGAGAGCCTGTGCACAAGCAGGATCCTGGTAAGAGAGAAGGCCATGCACGAGTGGGTTTTCTGGCAGGACCTGTGGCTCGTGAGGGACCCACACTGGAGCAGTCTGTTCCTGAAGGACTACCCCATGGAGAAGACTCATGTTGGATCAGATCCTGAAGGACTATACCCTGTGGGAAGGGCCCATGTTGAAGCAGAGGAAAAGTGTGAGAAGAAAGGAGCAGCAGAGAGGAGCTGTTGTTCCCCTGTGCTGCTTGGGGCCAGGGAGAGGAGGTAAAAGAGTTGAGAATGAAGGAATAGAGTTGAACTTGGGAAGAAAGGAGTGGGGGGAAGTTGGTTTTAGTTTTGTCTTGGTTTCTCACCATCCTACTGTATTTTTAATTGGCAATAAATTGAATTCATCTTCCCTGAGTCAAGTCTGTTTTGCTGGTGTTGGTAATTGGTGAGTGATCTCCCTGTCTTTATCTTGACCCACAAGCTTTTTTCATCTTATTTTCTCACCCTATCCTGTTGAGGAGACGGAGTGACAGATCACTTGGCTTGGTGGGCACCTGGGAGCCATCCAAGGTTAACCCACCACAAGCACAAAACACTGAAAGTAAAAATAAGCAAAAAACCAAGCTGTCTGTGCTGTAGGTGACCAGTAAAATCGGAAACAAATCTTCTGGAGTGTTTTCTGAATGGCTTTTCACAGCTGTGTTTGCAGAGACAAAATCCAGCCATACACAGGACAGGGTTAGTATTTTCAAGTTGTCATGATACTAACTGTTTACTAGCCTCAATCTCAAGCATGGTTTTTCTAAGGTCACCCATCAGTCAGAGTCATTCATAGTAGGCCCCACTCCTAATGTATTCTTGGTTAGGAATATCTGTTAATAAATATAAATTCTCACTTGAAAGAGAACACTGAAATAGTGCTGTTAGTTGCTTTATAAAACAGCTAATGAAATGTAACGCTAGAAATACAGTATGTTTTAATCGACTCCAGAATCAAGTTAATGCATTCTATGCAGTTCCAGCATAACAAGTTGATTTATCATCAGTTTTCCAAAAAGTCTGCTTTAATAATTAGCATATATTATGTATAGATTAAGTTTGGAGGTTTTTTTAAGTAAAGTAACTGTTGTCACCGGTTAGTTGTGATTCTGTTGTATATTTTAAAAACAAACAAGCTTAGCTCCTCCGACAACAACTATATTTAAGAAAACAGTAGCTTAATGATGTGGGTAGTCAGTCTATTACAGACCTAGAGAAATCTCGGACATCTAAGAAGTCCTTTAAAGTCTTAAAGCTAGGTATAATTATTTCTGCCACATTTTGTAATTGCACCATGGAGTCCTTAATGCTTTGTGTTAAAAGCACTTCTAATTACAAAGCATCTTCTCTTGCATAAGTACATGACTTGGTTTGTTGCTGCTCTTTATTAAGTAAGTGTTTTCACATGCTCTTCCGCCGTCCTGAAAATCAGGAAAGAATAAGCAAGGAAACAATAACTAATCTTATTTCTGTATAAGGACCACTGATTTATTATTCAGCTAGACAAACTGAAGTCTATAGTACTCTCTTTTTTATTTCTGAAAAGCCAAAGTGCAAGTGGCATCATTTCAGTGATTCCTGTACCAAATTTGCTTAATTTAGGTGCCCTCTCAGCTGCGGCTTTCTTGCCCGCTTAGGGAAGTTGCTGAGAAAAGCTGCCTAGAACAGTTGCAGAATATTGTTCTAATCTGCACTTGACTCACATGAGCGATCATGTTCCTGAATAAAAGTCACTAGCTCCTAGAATAACTGGTGTGTTTTCAGAGACAATTGATTATGCAGTGATAAACCCATTTTATCTGAAATCAGAAATTACTAAGTAGTTGTTGCAAATAGTTAGCTATTCCATTCTCCCAGAAAAGCCATTTCATCTTTGGATGGGATGATGAAGCTGACTTTCCTCATCACTATAAGCATTTTTTGCAAACTACATTAAGATCAGAATTTCATCTAGATAAAGAAAGTACAGTCTCAAATAGTTTCACCTCTGACCACTGAATTCAGTGAACAATTCTCTGAATTCCTCCTAGTCTAATCTGGCCCTGCCACTCAAACATGTTTAGTTTTGTGATCTGTGAAAATAAAGCAGGTTTTGTCACTAGCAGCATCAGCAATGACTAAAGGCAGTAGCAATCTAATGGATAAAAGTCACGTTTGTTTCCATCACTTCTACCTCTCTAAAGGGTTGGGGGTTTTTTGAGGGGGAGGAATTCATTTTGGTGTTTGTTTGAATTTTGGTTTTCTTTCCCCAGAAAATTCCAACTGCCACATTCTGGTTTTCACTTGGAAGCTCCCAGCACTTTTTGCCCTGCTTTTGTTTTCTTTTGTCTAAACCTTTCTCTCTGTCTGATGCCATTACCTAGATTTCACCAGCTTCAAGCACTCAGTTCCTTCTGCTGTTTTTCTATACCTTGCTCTGGTGACCCCTTTACACGTGCGACGTGTTATGTTGTTCCTCTTGCGATCTTCCATCACATTTTCCAGATTCCCTTTGGCCACGTTCAAACTAATAATACTTAATGACTGAGGAAGTGTGGGGGAAGGCAGGTGTTTAAGCAAATGTAAATTTATAAAAAAGACATTTATATCTGTCTTGCTCTGTCTGTAGTTCATATTAAGTCTTTTTACATAGAACAGGTCATCCTCCTTGTTTATGTCGCATTTTTAACATAACCATCCACCATCTAACCAAGCTGCTGTCCTGAGATAAAAAGCTTTTGACTACTTAGAGCTGCGACCTGTTCCTCACAGATCATACGGGCCACACATAATATAATGTCCCTTTTCAGTACCGAGACGGGACACTACAGTGAAATAGTTTTACACATCAGAGATGTAACTCTCCACAAATCTTCTGTGCAGAGGCAACAACTGTGTCTCCACACCCTTCCCGCAAAGCAATGGCATTCAATTGTGCAGTCAACATATATTGTAACCCCATATCCTCCTGCATTCTGGTACACTGTTTAACAAACAGACCGTGAAACGGTTTATTCACTGTGGGCGGGCAGTGGGTTGAGTCCTGGCCATGGGACAAACTGACCTCTTACATTCTTAGCATTCATAAGCCTTTAAATCATTAATATGGTAATGCTGCTAATAGGCTGTAGTCCAAGGCAATGGGGATACACCCTCAGTCTTGCTGCTGCAGAGTGGTTTTCTAAAAGAAAAATGATCACTTCTGATCAGGTCTCTGTGTGTAAATGTTGTCTTCCCCTCCTCATTCCCAATCGGTAGCTCTCGGGAGCACCCTGCTTGGAGGGGGATGCTTCAGCTGCTTTTGTGCATTCAGTACCAGGCCACATTCCTTTAGCGGCTGTACTCACCCACCCTTGACAGTGCTGCGGGCTGCGCTGTTAAAAATAAGCCAGGCTTTGTCCAGCCATAGCTTCTGCTGTGCTGTTTGTCCCGGGGCTGATGGACTTGTGAGGAATGGTGCTCTTCTCCTTACACATGTAATCTGAGAGAAGCACTTGTGAAGCAGGCTAGAAGCGGTATGCTGATTTGGTTTGGACAAGTGCGACAGATGAGTTGGATCTATGACAGTAAGGGAAGGGTGGCAACCAGGAGCCACTCACCAGCGGAGAAAAAGGGTAAGGAAGAAAACTGTGACTCACCTGTGAAGCCCAAGACCTGGCCGGAGCAATTTATAATTTATTTTAGCTGCAAAACTACTCTTATAAAATGTTTCTCACAGTGAGATGAATCACTTTTACTTGGAAAGCTACACATTTCATCTCAAATGTGTGCTTTGCTTAGAAAGTGTTAAACGACTGACAGACTACACAGGACTCCGACCCTTTGTCTTAGTGGTCTATTGCTTTTTCTTTTTTCTCAGAGAATAAAACTATGAAAAGTTAGCTTGTGTGATACAACCCACGCCTATTCTTTCCCCCCTTCCCCTCCCACACGCTGCAGTGCAGATCTCTGTTGCAAGGTGTTTTACTCAAGAGTCTTAAGGAGACTGAGCTGGATGGGATAAGATGCAGATGCTCTTCTGCTTTAGCAACAAAGTCTAGATCAGATCCATTGGTTGTGCTTGGACCTGATCAGCTTAATTCTAAATGATCTGGGGAAAAAAGTAACGAATGGGTGAATCTTTTTGATTGTATACAAGTCTTCAAGGTAGTCAAAACTGCTACTAGTTGGATTGAGTGATTGAGTTTCAGAAGTATTCCATAGTACAGATTTGAATAAAGCAATACCTGGTGATATTTAATATCCGTAACTGCATAACACAGGGAAAAACAGCTCTGTGTCTGCAGTGAAGGGATCTAACTTAACTGCCACCACTTGCAAAAGACACCTTGAAGGTAGTATGGATAGTTCGATGAAAAAAAAGCTCAATGTCAATAAAGAGGGAAAACACAATGTTAAGATTTAGAAAATAAAGACTAGAGCAGGAAGCATCCTATACTGCTGCATACATCAATGGCCATGTTTTGAATACTGTCACTCCCATTTCCCAGAGGCTACAGCAGAGCTAGTACACATAGAGAAGGGTGGTAAGCAAGGACTTTCACAGGAGTGTAATATCCCCCTCAAACACGGGGAGATTAATTAGGCTAATACTTTCAGCTCAGAAAATGTTGGACAGATAGGTAAAGAAAGAACAAAACAAATAATAAAACCTTCACCTTACACACAGCTACTGTGATCATTTGGAACTGTTAGACACTGTTTCTTAGAACAGAAGAATTACAGACACCAAATTAAAGCATCAGCTTTACAGCAGAAAGAAGTACTGCCTCACAGGATGGAATTCAGTTGTGAGTGGTAGGCAATGCCATAGGAGGCTTTGGAGGCTGAGTGTAACTGAGTTAAAAAAGCAATTACATAACTTAATGGACGTTTCAAAAGAACTATTAAATATGATGGTCCAGATCCATTCTTTGGTTCAATGAAGCCTTAATCACTGGTTGCCATGATGTAGAAGGGTATTTTGGGGGAAGCATTACCATTCTCTTTCCCTAGCACCCATCACTGTCTACTGTCAGAGATGTAATTCTAGATTAGATGGATCTCACTGTGAGAATTAGATGGATCTCCCATCTAATCAAGACCAGCTGCTGTCAGTGTACTCATCTGGTCAAACATATTTTTTCTCCTGAGAGTCTTTAGCATGACTTCTGGTTAAAAGACAGTTTTTGTCCTCATTCTGCTGTCTCCCACACTCAAAACACCCGGACTTTGCTGATAAACTCTTCATTGTATTGCCATCTATTCAGAGCTGACTGAACTCCAAAAGCAAGTCAGCAATATCTCAGATTCATCATCCTCTTACAGCTGTACCACTCACTCACTGTGTGATACAGATAATGCAGAGTACGCATTCCAGCTAAAATTCGTTTTCACTCTGTCCTTCAGACAGCTCAGTTCCCCGGAGCAGAATGCAGATAAATCCCTGCCTTAATTTTGTATTTCCCTACTCTTGGTTGTAGCTGTAAGAAAACACCAGCCTGCGGATTTTACTGACTCTGTTGAACACACAGTGCAGCCCATTCTCTGGCTCTGTTTGTTTATGTAGCTAAGTGACCTGTTAGAATGGAAGTTAAAAACACAGCCACACCAAACACGCATTCTGCCTGAAAAAACAGGCAGGTACATGCTTCCCTCCTCTCCAGCTGCTACAGCTGTTGCATAAAAATCACTATGACCAACTCTGCAAAAAGTCCTGGATGAGTTATTGTTAGCATTGAGGCTAAGCACAGGGAGAAAAAAAGGGCTGAAAGAAAATACTCATTTCCAAAGGACAGAAAATGTGTTACAAATGAAAAGACAACAAGTACTGGAAAGTGCAAAGGCAACTGAACTCCAACATGTTAATGTTCAGGGCTGGACTTCTAGTGTTTTTCCATTCATCTTTTCAAACAGTGAGAAAAGCATGTGAAAATACAGCTCAAAACTCCTTTTGACAAGAGGGTGGAATTCTTCCAGTGTTGCTTCATGCTCTCAGACACTTCAACCATAACCATATTTACCCCTAGCCTGATGTAGTGACCTCTGCTTTAACATTACAAAGTTCAGACCACATCTTGTGAGTTAAAACACAAACACCAGCATTACCTCCACTGGCAGCTACAGTTATACAGCAGATAGGTGAGCAGCATTACAACCCTGTGAGTACTATGTTTGAACATAGGTGACAATTAGTGACACCACAGTTTCCACAGCAACAAGCTTCACGGGGTGGGGGGAACAAAGCAAGAAACTTTTTTGGGGACCATATGAAATACAGTAGCTTTTCCAGGCAAAATATATAAGCTGCAGAACACCTGTGATAAACTGTGTATGCTGGCTTATTAGACTGTACACTTCTCCGTGTGTTTCCTTCTTTGCTGTTTCCCTCCCACTTTTGACCCGTTTGACCATGCTGCCAGGTTCTTGGGCTGTTTCTAGTCTCTTCTGCAGCTGCAGTATCTCTGGAACTCATGTGCCTTTGCCAGATTTTTCACAAGAGGTTGACGGATTGAAAAGGTGGTGGCAGAGATAGATGGGCACACGCTTGCACAGAGCATGACTTCCCATGCTTTATTTCCTCAGGAAGACAGGCAAAAAAAAAAACAACAACCCAAGGACAAACTGTTTTAAGATTTTTTTTCCCTCTTTTTTTTAAATTTACATGAAAAACTTTCAGACTAAAGAAGAGAGAAAGGAATAACATTCACCCTGGAACTTTCCTCCTAAAGGTGACTGTGGGGTTAGCAGCATTTACTAACCTGCTACAAGCTGTTAGAGTGAATCCACCATGTGGATTATATTTATTGCCTTGAAAGATAATGTAAGTGCTAACAAGCTTTATAACACTAGATGGACTGTCGTTGATATTCTTATGTATCAAAATACAGCATATTTATCACTCTGAAAACGAGAATAGTAGCTACCGTGTTAACTGTTCTGCTATGACATGAATTTCTCTCTAGCCCTTAAAAACTCCAGTAAATAGAAATAGTCCTAGCAACAACCCTGATATAAACACAAATGTGTTTCCTGAAAAGCAGGAAGCAGCTTAACAATCATATCATATGACCAGCTAAATGCAGAGGAACTTTGCTGGGGTTTTTCCAGGGCATTAAAGCACATTTCCATGTGACTTTGTGGGAGATGACTATTGCCTGAGCTGCTCTTACTGGAAAATCCTTCTCTGTAGCATGGAGGACCTTATACGTTTTGTCCTGCCTTGTGAAATTCATCATCTTGTAGGTATCTGTTTCCATTTTTGCCTTTGCAAGAGCAAGTAATCCATGACAAAGGCCTAAGAGCACTGGAGGCTCTGCAACACCACATGGCCCCACTAGTTTGTCTTTACTATGAATGTATACAGTTTTTTTGAAGAAGGAGGAGTATGACTGTGTAACTGTAACATTTGCTGTTACTCTCTGATACAGCTGCTACCACTAACAGACAAGGTCCTTGTCAGCGCTGACTAACAGGAATAAAGAACCACATGGGCTCTACCCATCACATCAGAACACCAAAGAGCTCTCCAGTAGAAATGAACTGCTCTGGGCTTTCACCAGCTAGAAATCTCAGACTAATCCAGACTTGGCCTAGCAGTCAGCAGTCAAATATTCCTTAATCCACATCCTGTCTATTGTAAAGGGTCGTGCCACTCCTTAAAATACAAGCATGGACCTCTTTTACTCTTTAATCTTTTGCTTCCACAGTTGAGAGCAAGAGGTACTTTGAGGGTATAAGTCATATAAACTGATTGTTCAAAAGGCTGTCTGGAGCATGAATTTGCAAAGTTGGGCTGATAGTGTGTTTACTAATTTTGCAGGTTTAATATATTAATTGTTTGGGGTTTTTTAACAACAGAAGTGGAATTAAAATTGCGAAAGGAAAAACAATGAAGGGAACAAATCTGCAAATGAAATCTTAAGAAGGCTTTCACCTCTTTTGTGCATGGTGAAAAAAAGGCATACTCTAAATATTAAATTAGCCTATGAAGTGAACAGCAAGAAGAAAAGACTATGAGTCACAAAGGTTAGAAGTCATATACATTATAGGTATCTGAGAAAGAGACCACACAGCCAAATACAAGTGAAAATTCATTGTACAGAATCTATAGTGTCTTCCTATGTTAACCTACTTATAGAATGAATCTCATGGACTCAGTCAGATGAATCATCTAGAGAGAAATCTTTAAAGATATTTAGGTGCCTTAAATTTCCAAGAGGTGTTTAGTGGGGGTTTAAAATACATCCAGAAGTAATCCATAGCAGTTAAGAACATAGTAGGATTTTGAAACACCTAAGTGCCTTTCAAATCCCAGACCAAGCCTGTGAAGACTTAAAGAGAACGTGTCAGCTTTTGTAAACACAGGTTATAATGGCACCTCCACCTCCTAAGTCAGCCCAGCCACTAAGTAAACACAAGCATGGGTGAAAGGATTTGAAGGTACATTTACATTCAATGACCAACAAACGGGTGTTGCTTCTTTTCAGATTACTAGCAATAAAACATGGAGAAGCTGCAGGCTGATTCAGGCCTGACTGAATATTAGAACATATTTACATAGCTATAAAACGTGTACAAGTGGGATGCAAATTCGCTGAGTAAACTGTTGTTCACCTTCATCATGCACACAGCGCTACAATCCTACACGTACGTCAGCAGGCTACTTTGTATGTGTGGGAAACTGGCTGAAGTTTTGGCCTCAAAATAGTGTTTGGCCAACTGCTGCTTGCAAACAGTAGACAAACCTTTCAAAGATGACAGACAGTGGCAGTGCAACCTATACAGCTTTTCAGGAGGCACATGGACCAAAGAATCTACTGCAATACACTCTCATTGCTTCTTTTATACCCTCGCTGGCCTATCTGTGTCCACTTTTTTCCTTCTTATTTTATTCTCAAAGTATGATTTGATTCAGATGGTCAAATATTCTACTGCTGGGTTATGTCATTCAAGACTTATCTCCATGAACACAAAGGAGCACAGAGGAACAGTGGCAGGTCAGGGAACCCCCGTAAAATACCCAGAGGAAAGAAGCCCCTGCCCCAGCTCCTCCCAGAGAGAGATCAGACAGGTGTGACATCCATCACCAACAGTCAATGGGAGAGACTCCATGGATCACTGTACAGAGAGGGGTTATTGCCTGCCAGGGGTATGTGACTTTTTAGGGCATGGAGGGGAAAAGAATCTTTCAGATTATACAAGACAACTTATGGGGTGTTTAGAAGAGGAATCAAAGGTGAGGAAAGGGGGGATAAAGGTGGTTTGGTATGGAAAAATAAAAGGATATATGGCTAAAATGGTCTGGTTGGGTGTAAACAGGTTGCTGGCCAGTACGTTTGTCTGACTACACCTTGCACCTGATCACCTTGGTCTGTCTTGTCATATTAAACTGTATTTTAATTATTTTCCTGGGTGAGAGGTGGTCTATGTCCCATGGGTATGTATGTGTGTGTATGGTAGTCTGAGTGACAGCATTTAGAGGGTGTATGTCTGTGATGGAGCAACTGGAGATACCAGAGTGCATGTACATTATGTGGATCTGTACGTCAGTGTGTGGTCAGTAGTAAACACCAAGCCAGGCTAGCTAGGGAGCTTGGGAGTAAAATTTTGGAGCAGTCATAAGTCCAGGAAAGAGACGAGAGGACCTATGAGTTGGCTACCGGAGGGACCAGGGAGTCCAAGCCAACTACTGGAAAGACCGTGGTGGGGTCTGGGGACCAGCTACTGGTAAGGTCACAACCCAGGACCAGCTACCAGAGGGACTTGTTTGCCTGTTTGTGTCTCTGTGTACGGCAACTGGGGATCCAGGGGCCAAGTGCTGAATAGACTGAGTGTCCTAAAACAAACTACTGGAGGAGGGAGCAGTAATTTTTGTGTATGTCTGCAGGTCTGAATACCGGCAACCGGAGTGGAGCTGTGGGCCTCTGGGGATAACATTTCCAGGTGCCAGCAAGAGGGAAGACTTTAGATCAAGGGAAAGCTACTGAGTAGGATGAGTGTCTAAGACCACCTACTGGAGGGATCCATATTGTATAGATGTGTACAAATACATATTTATTTTACATTAATGGACTTTTATCCTGATCAGCCAGAGAGGGGAAGAGGATGAGGCCGTAAGTGCTGTTGGCATTTGCATGAGTGCTGTCTTTTCTACCTGTGTCAGTCAGTGTGGCCAGTCATGTGTGTGTGTGTGTTTGGGTATGTGTGTGTGTGCCTATTGGGAATGCACACTCAGCCTTACCACAAGCTGGACCTGGGAACTAACTGAATTTCAAAAAGTGGCAGTGCCAGCAGAAATGACGGCAAGTTGATGGCAAGTATGAGCCACTCAACAGTAAATGGAAGGATCTGCAAAGCTTAAGGAAAGCTGGGCCTGGAAGGCATATTCATGGACACATAGACTCAAGCAAATCCCAATACGACCTCACTAATTGGGCTACTAAACAAATGATTTGTTCATGGACTCTTCCATGGACACAGAAGGACATTTATTTGAGTCCTTCAGCAGAGAAAAAGGCACATAGTATCCAATCCTGTGCTGGTGGCTGCTTGCAAGGCAAGCACACTGATCCTCCAACTGCTTCACTGATGTCAGAAAGACATTTGACTCAGCCTTGCACAGTGTGTGGGGGCTACTCGGAGGTCATTTGCAAGAAGCTGCTAGCCCTGCTAAAAAACATTTATGAAAAGGCAGGGTTGGAGCCCAGTGCACACGGTTTGGCTGACGTAAGTCATGTCACAGCAACACAAGGGTGAGCAATGAGGACGTGACCTCCCAGCCTACGTAGAGATTTTGGCTTAATTTGCCCCTATTTTATTGATCTGTATTCAAGCTGGAGAAAGCACCCAAGATTCTTCTCCTGGGGAGTCCCTGCTGGGTCACCTTTGATCAAGCAGGTAATGAGGTTCTGTAAGCTGAGCCTCTGGCCTGAGGGCTGCTCCCGCACAGCAGCAGAGATGCGGCCGGACAGCAGAGACGTGCACAGACAGATGAATGCCTCCCTCCAGGGCCATACATCAGAATAGGCTGCGTACGCAATGGCATCCCTCATCCCACGGCAAGAGCCATGCTGGCATTGAAACAGGCAGGAAACCATGAAACAGCTACCTAAAGGGATCATAAACGAGATTCAGCAGTTGTGGGAACTTGTTTCCTCTCTGGAGGGGAAAGAAAAATCTCCCTTTTCATTAAAAATCAAACTATTCAAACTATGCGTATTCCAGAGCGGTGACATGAGCTTTCAGGAAAGCCTCCATAAAGACTGCTTGCCTTACAAGTTTCACGCAGCGGCTTGTTATCTGTTTTCTGAGGCGGAATCGCCTCAGGAAAAAGAGGGATGCGAAGAAGATGGCCGTTGGCAAGGCACTGAGAAGGTCCTCCCGTTTCTTTGGATGCTGCCACTTCGGGGAAGGTTGTGGTATCTGCCCGGCCGAAGGGGGCAGCGG
>VXBO01008405.1:296607-331457 GCA_013400135.1 Rhinoptilus africanus
AGGCCGTGGCTGGAAAGCGGGCAAGGGCGGCAGAAGTGCGAGCAGCCCCCCTCCCAACGCCGAAAACTCCGCATCCCGTCCGGGAGAGGAGTTGGGCGGACGCCGTTTGTGCGTTTTGGGTTTAAAACCCGGTGCCTGCCCGGCTCTGCCCTGCCGTCCCGTCCCGTCCAGCCCCGGGCAGGGAGGGGCGGCGGGCACGCCAGGAATCCGGCAGCTGCGGCCGGGCCGTCCCCCCCTCCGCCCGCCCGCCCCCCGTCGGNCGCCCCCCCCTCCGCCCGCCCGCCCGCCGTGGGGCTGGGGCACTGGGCAGCACCGGGGGCGCTCCGCAGGGGAGTTCCCAACCCACTTCTCCTTTTCCTCCCTCAGTTTTGGGAAGTAATAAGCGATGAGCATGGCATTGACCCAGCCGGAGGCTATGTCGGTGACTCAGCGCTGCAGCTGGAAAGGATCAATGTCTACTATAATGAATCATCGTGTAAGTGTGGGATGGGGAGGGGTGCGGGAGAGGGGACTCCGTGGGTAAGGGGCGCAGAAATCTGGGAGTGAACGGGTCCGCGAAGCTGTATTACACATCTGGTCACGCTCCTCGCGTGCCATCAGCCTGATCCCAGCGCACCCCATTATCAGCAGAAAAGATTATCTACTTTCTTATAAACTGATAACTGGGTGTTACCTCCCTGGGCAGAGAGAAACTGAACAAGGGGCTGCCCTTAGCGTCTGGAGGTGGAGGTTTGTTTATTTTTTAACACTACACTAGGCATTTGCTCTTCTAACATATGATTATTTCATCAGATGTGTCTTATCAATTGCCCTAAATTAAACTGTCGGTTATATGAGCCTGCATCTGTAGTACTTCATCTCTGATTTCATGACAGAGAGGGCTGGGCCACAGGTAATGGAGAACTCAATGGTGATTCATTAATAAGGTGCCCAAATCCTATGAGTCAGAGTTGAAGGGTGTTAACAGTGTAAAATGGGGATCACGAGTCCTTTGGTCTGTTGACATGAACCTGCAAGTGCAAATGTTTCATCAGCTCAAGTTAATTCATGTTATTTAGCTGAGTTTCCTTGGACAATTTCAATTGGATGCAAATTCTTTATTTTGTACTTTGTGGTAGATGTGCTAATCTGCTTCTGTTTGCTACGTATGTCCAGTAGCTCTTTCAGTGGAGCTGAATCCTTCAAGCATAAAAGCTTGTGTGTTAGGATCATTTGAACATAAACCCTTCACTCACCCCATTATTCACAGAAAATATTATCTACTTTCTTATGAAGAACATGACAACTACTTTTTTTCTAGTCAGAAATTTTCCTCCATATCTGTTGCTAAAAAAGAGCTTACAAAATGTAATTTACCATCTTTAGGACTCCAAAAATGTCAGGTCCGTTTTTTAAGCAGAATTCATTTGTTCCTATGGTACTGGGTTATTTTACCACCATGACTTCCTGTATAGGAAATATTTATATATGTACAATCTATATTTAACTAATAACATGAGACATCATGCATTTGTGTATTGAGAGCTGTAAGTGTCTTAGCTTATTTCAGAACACTAAGAGGCATACTTGCTTTTTATTGTAGCCCAGAAATTTGTACCAAGAGCAGTCTTGGTGGACTTGGAGCCGGGAACCATGGATAGCGTGCGATCTGGTCCTTTTGGTCAGCTCTTTCGGCCTGATAACTTCATCTTTGGTATGTGGATGTCACTTCTTAAAAAACAAAACTGTCCAGCAGGTGTTTGATTACCAAGCGAATGGTCAAAAAGCATTTAAGCTCCCTATTCCAAAGTGATCATTAGTACTGAAAAGTGCTAATAGATTAACAATACAATTCCAATTATCTGTAAGTCATCTAAAAGATCCAGAAAAAGTCATTCTTCTGTTAATCATTCCTTCAATTAGCAAGCCACTGAAAGTTTCCTATGGTATTCAGATAAAGTACATTTGCTTCCCATATATATATATGAACTCCAGAGAAATTCTCAGACTGCTTCTCTACAACAAAATGCATGAAAATTCTGCCGGAAATGGACAGGGGTAAGAAAACCTCAACCACAAACCAACCAGACTACTCTTGACTTGAATTCACATTAAATGGCTTGAGCATGAAATGTTTATAGGCTGTGTAATTCGACTTTTTCAGCAGATCCTTACAGTATAGTAAACAGTGGAGGAAGAACAACTGCAATATGGAAAACACCGTCATATATAGCCAGTTACTGGGTTATTTTCCAACATAATGAGGAACAGTCTAAGAGCATGTGGGGAACTTCTGGTTTTGCAGAGTTCTTGCAGACGGTTGCTTTGGCCTTAGCTGTTTTACTTTGGATTTCTGTAGTACTTTGCATCTAAGCTTAAAAATGCACATTACCAGGACTAATTTTCATGGCATCCTTATGGAGTAGTACAGAAGCATTATCGGGGCCTTTGCATTAAAAGAGAAACAGCGTGTGAAAGTTAAGTGATCCACTTGATGAAACAGGAAGCCTGAATGAAAGCTACCATGAGAACTCTCCTGTCCTTTTGGTTTCCAAGTCTGCACTAGCCACAAAACACATTTCCTCCTGCCAAGGCAAGCCTAGGTTGCAACTTAGTTTGGTATATTGTGTTAACATAAAGAAGGAACAATGCCAGGGACAGACAGGGAAAAGATAAACATTATTTGGGTGGTATTAAACAAACTGAAGTCTGGGTTGTTGCTGTTGAGGTGGGGAGTAAGAAGCCATACGGAGTCACTTTAAGCCTTTAACAAACTTTTAATGTTTTTTTCCTCTTGTTTTCCTGTATACTCTATGGCAGAGTTGTTAAAGGTGTCTTTCAAAGGAATTTTAAGTGACAACATGTAGAAGTAAGCTTGAGGAGAGAAACCTCAGAGATGGGCAGCTTTATGAAGTATGTTTTTATATTCAGGTTTCTCCTTTCACTCCCTTTTTCCTGCATGGACCACACAAGCCCTCTGAAAATAAATTTACCTGACCTATGGAAATACCTGAACTGGAGCTTTACAGTTTGGCATATTGCCAGTAAAACCAGCACAAAATCAATTCAAAGTTTCTTCAACAATAGTCCAGTTCACTGTACCCCGTTCCTGCTAAGCTAACAATGAACCAACAGCATGTGATCAGCTTGTCTCTGACAGAGGCCCCTGCCAGCATCAGGCACTGTCCTCCCAACCTGCTGAATAATGCAGAATGGCTGCCTGAGCGCTGAAGTAATGATCTTCTGTGTCAAAAGCCAACAAAGCATTTTGTTTTCTCTTTCAAATATCTGGCCTGGGCCCACAAAGGATTTTGTGGCAGAAGCTGGCAGTTCCATACTTGCTGTACCCCAGGCTGTTAGGGCTGGCTCATTCTGATGGAGATGTTTTCTCTCCTATATACCTGCATGTGCCCACGTCTCCGTAGCAAGTAACCCTGGACCATTAATCAGGATTTCATTCAGGTATATTGAGTACATGATCATACACTCCAAATACAGTAGTTTTAGCTCAGACCAGAGGGAGACCTCATTCTTTGTTCTTGTTTTCCTTTCCGTCCTATTCTCCATTCTTTCCTTATCTCATTGCCCACTGAAGAAGGACAGTTACACAAGAGGCAATCTGCAAAATAAAGTCCTAAACTCAGACTTTGGCTTTGTTAGGGTTCTTCTACATCTTGAAGTGGTGTCTGTTTGTTAGCGTGCAGCCTGATGTGCTGCCCTAGCCATAGTAGGGGATCTGCTCAAGCAGACCGCAGATGGTTACAAGCATATTCGGTTCTGGAAGGATATTACTTTGTGCTTTGCCCAGCTGGGCAGGAAGTGCTGAGCTCCCTAGGTTCAAAGAAAGAAAAATATAGCAACATATAGAACAATGCATTAACTAACCAAATACATCATGAGGAAAAGGAGCATTTATGCAGTGAAAATAAAGTGCATCATATTTAAACAATATCCCAGCAAGCAGTTTCCCTGATTCATATGTTTGGCACCAACACGGTGCACTGGCAATTGAAATGAGACATGGTAATAGGAAGGAAGGGAAGGTCTTGGAGAACAACGCAGAAGCTGACAGAGCTATGCCTAATTCTGAAACTATTGCTGTTTCTGAATACCATTTACAAGAGTAACCACTAAGTGAGTTCAGTGGCACAATGTACGTATGTAGTAGTCACTGTGACGAACAGGAGGACTAAAAAATTGGTCCCCCATTTGATCCTCCTTGTTATCTAAGTAATAACAAAATAGCAACATGGCAAAGGATCGAGATTGTCCATCTTAACACATTGAGTGGCATGTAAAAGGCAAATGGAAGCCTTGGGGAGAAAATAAGGGGCTCATGAAACATCAGTGATCCAATTTTGCAAGTCGCTTTGCAACTCCTGAAGAACAGTGAGTTTGTAGGGAAACCAGTAAAAGCAAAAAGCTGCTTAATAACTTCCAAGTTTTTGAAATAACATTCTTGAAGTTTCTGTCAATCAGTATTTTTATTCAGGCTAGGTAACCATGAATTAAAAAAAGCTATAGTTCTTGATATAACAAGTAAATAGGGCTTCTGGAGCCCAGCCTTATCCTTGAATGACAGAAATGCCTCAGAAATGCCTCCGTCTCTCACAGGAGCAGTCCAAGAACCTTTCATTTAGAAATGTGTATCTGTGATTTAGCTTTGTATATGTCATGGTCCTTATAAACAGAAAGTACTTAAATATTAAACAGTCATCTTGTGTTTATGGAATAAGCAGGATTGGGAGTGTGAAAGCTTTCAAAACAAGGAGTCAAGACCATCTTTGCATTTATGGAAGGTTAAATACCAAAAAAGAAAAAAACCACCCAAAGGCATAAATGAAAACTACCAGGAATTTGAGGCAAAAGAAGACTATGTGAAAAGTTAAAGTTGATACTTCCAAAGACATGGTAGGCAAAGCTGAAGACCACAGTTATCTACCTGACAGATTTATAGCAGCTTTTGTTACAGATGTGAATCCATTTGGCATGCAAATACCAAACCTTACCAATAATTTTCTATATTTTCTTTCCCTATTGTGTGTTATTTTAGGACAAACTGGTGCAGGAAACAACTGGGCTAAAGGACACTATACAGAAGGGGCAGAGTTAGTTGACTCTGTACTCGATGTGGTAAGAAAAGAGTGCGAACACTGCGATTGCTTGCAAGGATTTCAGCTCACTCATTCTCTAGGAGGAGGGACAGGGTCTGGCATGGGAACCCTACTCATCAGCAAGATACGAGAGGAATATCCGGACAGGATAATGAATACCTTTAGTGTCATGCCCTCTCCGAAGGTTTCTGATACAGTGGTGGAGCCTTATAATGCTACACTCTCGGTCCACCAGCTGGTTGAAAATACAGATGAAACCTATTGCATTGACAATGAAGCTTTGTATGACATTTGCTTCCGCACCCTCAAGCTCACCACTCCAACGTATGGCGATCTGAACCACTTGGTTTCTGCTACCATGAGTGGAGTAACTACATCCCTGCGTTTTCCAGGCCAACTAAATGCTGACCTCCGGAAGCTGGCAGTGAATATGGTCCCTTTTCCACGCCTTCACTTTTTCATGCCAGGCTTTGCTCCTTTGACAGCCCGAGGCAGCCAGCAATACCGAGCACTCACCGTTCCAGAGCTCACCCAGCAGATGTTTGATGCCAAAAATATGATGGCAGCCTGTGACCCAAGACACGGGCGATATTTGACAGTGGCTACCGTCTTCCGTGGTCCCATGTCCATGAAGGAGGTTGATGAGCAGATGTTGGCTATCCAGAACAAGAACAGCAGTTACTTTGTAGAGTGGATCCCAAACAATGTCAAGGTGGCTGTGTGTGACATACCTCCTCGTGGCCTCAAGATGTCTTCCACGTTCATTGGCAACAGTACTGCCATTCAAGAGCTCTTCAAAAGGATCTCAGAGCAGTTTTCGGCCATGTTCAGGAGAAAGGCTTTCCTCCACTGGTTCACAGGAGAAGGAATGGATGAAATGGAATTTACAGAAGCAGAAAGCAACATGAATGATCTGGTTTCAGAGTATCAGCAATACCAAGAAGCAACAGCAAATGATGGAGAGGAAGCGTTTGAAGATGATGAAGAAGAAATCAACGAATAAAGAAATTAAGTGCGCTATTTTCCAGGCCAAATTACCAAATCTGGATTTCCAATAATTAGGCTTATAAATCTGAATTTAGGCTTCAAAAAACAAAAAAGAAGAGCATGAGTCTCAGATGTTATAGGTGCTCTTCAGAGTCCAGTGAGGTAACTGAGAACTGAGGACATTCAGTATTTCTGGAAATCAGGCCATTTCTATTCATGAGACAAATGTAAGACATTCTGTTAAGACACTGACCTAAGAGTCTGAACACAGAGATTGCTAGTTTGGGATCGTTTTTTTTTTTCCAAACAAAGTTTGTCATCCCTAAAGTTGCACAAGAGAAGACGTCAAATAGGCATGAAAAGTTACAAAATGGAGCTGCGCTGTTTTCATCCAATTATGAGTAAGAAAATCTTGTGGGTTTGAAGTATTCATTCTGTCCCAAATGTACAATACTAAACTGCCAGGAACAAAAATTATTCATAATAAAGATAAGAAAAACTTCTTAGCTATTCTGTACAGTAACTGTTAACAGTGATATTTGACTCCAGTCCTCTAAAAAGAAAATAAAAAAGATTAGTATCCTCTCAAGCAAAAGCGTTTTCGGCAGTCAATGCTATATAAATATCCAATGAGCTGCAGGCAGAGGCTGGATTTGTGTGACTTCATCACTTGCTAATCACAGATCATACATATGAAATCTATCCATTTGTGATGTGTTCTGTAAGGACTGTTGGGGTTTAAAGTGGCACTCCAGTATCTTGCTGGTCCTCTGTTTTTCTGGTTATCACCAAAAAATTACCGGTGCTATTCCTGTTTCCATTCCACCTAGCCCATATAGCTGAAATTCAGATACTCCACAGAACTCCTTTGTCAGGAGAGGCTGTTTGTCGATATATCTCTCCACTTAGGTTTATAAATTCACCACACCTATATATGCTATGGATGTCTGTCTGGACAAATTAAGGGTAAAGTAGAAATAAAAGTATTTATCCACAGTATTCAAAACAGCTGGCAAAATGAAAGATGAACAACAGCTTTTACACTAAAGCTGAAACAGAAAGATCTCGTCTTACCCAGCTGACTTGCTGCCTTGACAAAGTGGCTGTCGGGCACTTGCTCTTCTTGCATGCTTTATCTTTCTGCTCGTATCAGTTAAACAGCCCTTCTCCATTAGAGAGCCTCTACCAGAGAACACTCTGTGTCCCTGGAGTCTCTTATTTAGGTCAGTTTCTAGGCAACAAAACAAGCAAACAAAGGAGAAACCCTCCGGAAATCCAAACTTCAGATGTTTCAGGAAGTCTTTGCTCTTTTTGTCTTGCCTTCAGAAGCACTTTCTAAGCAAAAGTGTTGCTCAATACTTAAAAAGGCACTTTACAAACTACAATTTCCAAAGATCCGTTGCTCCTAACAAGATAATGTTATGTTTTGTTGATTTGGGATTTGGGGAATGAAACGGTATTTTGTAAAGTGTATGAACCGGGCAGCTGTTAATCACATAGGGTGAAGCTGTCTGCCCAATTTTATTCTATGCAGAAATGGTGCTAAACTGGTTTTAATCAAATACAAGTTTTTTATATAAAATGACTTCATGGGTTAAGACAGACAGTCATTGGCACACACCAACCCAACTGGCTTTGGCACAGGTGTATAGGCAGAGGCTGGGAGGGCCGGGCTGGTTACTGTTCGAAGGGTCATGATGGAGTCAGCAAATTCACAGGGGCCACGGTCTTTGCAATGGCATAAATGCTAAAGCATTTATGAATTGCTATAGGGCACTTTTAAATATGCATTTTATGAATGTTGCAATATGTCATAGCCATGTGTTTATTATGGCATGCGATTAAACTAAAACACAATATGCGTTAAAGAGAAATTAATACTTAGTCCCCAGTCCATGGGGAATAAAGCCATTAAACTTAGAAGTTTAGTTGATGCTTTGTAAATGGCAGGCTGTTGGCTTCAAGAGCCAGGAGAATGTGTTACAGACTGGGAGCCTGCCCTCATACAGCTGTGGCACAGACTTTAATTAAAGCAGTAGCATAGATTATTCTGAATGAAGTAAAAACCAACCACCTTGCAGCTTGTGGAACCACCTTTTGTTGTAATACACAATTCACAACTGGGTCCCAGCCATAAGTTTTGATATTACTGTGGAAAAAAAAAGGAAGTTAATACTTCAAAAATGCCAGGAATCTTGGAGTTCCTAAAAAATTGAGTTATTCACTTGGTGAAGCAGCCTGTTCTTTATTTCTTTTTGTACCCTGACTCAAAATCCAGAATATAGACTTAGAGCATGTGGAATCCAGACCAGACTACATCCTCTGATCCTGCTTTGGCTCAGCTATTCTTTCACATGTGCTTACTTGCAACTGTTTGATGTGAATGCCTAGAATGAGTGGGGGTGGGGGAGGCAAACTAACACCCTCTTTAGAAAAGAAAAGAAGACAGATCTTCCATCTGTTCTTAGGAAAAAACAGAAACAAACCAAAACCCAACCCATCAAAACGAACCCGGGAGCCTGTAGCAGGAACATTGTCAGAGGACCAGCTTGACTGTAAGAAAGCCATTGGAAACACAAATGGTTCTTGTTCCTCTTCAGTCAAGCAGCTCTAATCATCTTCCCTTACTGGAATAAAACAGAAACTTGTTTTTAGTAACAGGTTTGGTGAACAATCCTTTCAGTTGCACTTCCTAAAAAATAATTTCCCACTTTTTCCTTGGAAGCCTCTCTTTTGAAATCTACCTGCCGAGTCCAACCTGGCTTGTTGCTTTTCACACCTACGTGTTTTTCGTTTTCCCCCTAGTTTTTCAACCTAATTTTTTGCCCCTTTTCTTTCTGTGCCAAGCCCACCTTCATTTTCTCCCCTTTTTACTGCTTTGCACTTGGGCACCGAGAAATACCTAGGAGCAGGCTGCCAGGACAAGACTGAAGGTGGTCTAGAAGTGCAGCTCTGAGTACCGCCCAGACACAAACACCTCTGCCAACGCTAGGATGAGGAGAAAAAACCCTAGCAACCTACACCACTTGAGAAGAAGGAGTGGACGAGGTGTGCTGTGGGAAGGAGGTGTGCTATTGGGACAGGAATAGGAACGGAACCCGATGGGCCAGTTTGTAAAGTCGCTCTGGTTGAAGCCAGCAAGGAATGTGGCAGACCCTCCATTTACAGCCGCTACCATCCCTGCGCAGGATACCTTGCCCAAGCCACCGTAGGGTCTTGATTTCTCTGCAGCCTGAAAGGAATTCTCTCCACTTCTTCTCTTGCATTTGCATCTCCTTAGGAAAAGGGCCAGGCTGGGAAAGAGAGTCTAAACCTACTCCTTCTCCCAGCATGGGGAGGAGCAGGGAACTGGGTGGCTGCCTCCATGCACTACAAGCCCCTGCTAGTTGACACAGCACTGCTCAGTGTGTTTGCAACTAAAATCACTCTGGCCTCATTGGCAGCCACAGCACAGACTAACCACAGTGTTCTGGATTTACGCTAAACCACCTGTGAGTAGGAGGAGGTTCTTTAAAGAAGCAGGTTGGGTAAACAGCTTTTTTTTTTTTTTCCTTCTCATATCTTTGTTTTGATTCCAAACTCCCAACATAGTCAACTTCTGCCACTTGTGGCACAAAATATTAAAGCTTTCTGAGGTAAGACTACACAAAGCAAGTTAATGCTCTAAAATCAGGGCAAAGGGACTATGCTTCTCGTTTATGCTATCATATGCTCATTAATTGCATGCTGCAACTAAACAAGAGTGAGATGTACAAGTAAACAGCACCAATAGGGAGTAAGAGAAGACATTTCCTGGAGAGGAAATGATTCTTTTACAGCCTGGTACTGCCACTGTGAATAGTTTTTATTAGGGCGGGGTTGTGGTTTGTGTTTTTGTTTGGTTTTGATTTTTTTTTTAAGTAAAAATGAGGAAATACAGAATTCTGACCTTTACAACAGAAGTACATTTAGTCCTCGGCCCTGGCTACATATTGCCTATTACAAACAAGAAGCGTTCAGCTACATTGGGAGGGGAAATAGGAAAAATGAGGCATTAATGTAGAATACACATAAGGTGCAGCACTAGAGCACATGCACAGAAATCAGTCACTACTTCATCGTGAAAATCAAACAAAAATTTTACAAAACAAGTTTACTATTGGAAAAAATCATCCTAAGCTTTGACTCCAATAATAAAGGAAATGAAGTTTAGTTTTATTCAGGATGCTCTCTTGCTTATCATTCATTCTACAACAACAAATGCAATAGCGATACTCAGAAGTGTTAACAACTAAAAATGCCCAGTAAATATGCCCTCAATGGCTGTATTTGCTGTTTCCCTTGTTCCTCATCATTGTAAAGCCAGGCAACAGAGACCATAACAGCTTTATCATGAAGGAAAAAAAAAAAATCCCAAAAGAATGGTTTCTATAAACAATTTACTTCAAATAACTCAAAGAGCTTGGGTCTGACCTTTCAGAGACAACTTTATCCTTTGTCATCCTGCTTCGCAGTGTTGCGACCTACAGATGGAATCAATCACTAGTTACTCCCTTAACCTGCCCTCTCAGTCATAAGCCTCAAAGGATTTCTTGTCTGGCAGATAAGTTTGTTCCTTCCCCTTCCCCACTTCACCACCACCCCACCATCGAGACTTCCCTCTCTTCTTCTGGGATAGGGAGACCATCAGTTAATTTTTGAACATCTGAATTCCCCAGCTGATAAATCTGATAAACCAGAAGCAGATGACTATACTAAGACAACTGTACTAACTAAGCAGGGGAGGGGAAGGAAGCTTGAGGTTAAGTAAACCAACACAAAACTCTGACGATCTGATTTAGCACCTTTGGATTCATCTGCTGGTTTTGGCATTTATGAGCACAATCTTGCTCGCCTACTTTATCAAAATTTTACGCTTAGGAGGAAGTTTTGTATTGGTCTAAATTCTACACCAAGGAATCAGCAAAAAAAAAGGACAAGCTTTGTTCAGAAAAGTACTGATTTTATTGACTCAAACTGTATTTACACAACACATTCATATGTTCAATATCTTACAGAACTCTGTAAAAAACTGACTAATAAAACTGCAGGAGCCAAACTGAGTTTCAGACTTGACACCGAACCATGAGTACGCTTTAAGATATTTAAGTGGGTATCCAGTTTCACTGTCAACTTACACGGCAGTTCTCTGTAAACAGAGTCATTTTAAAATCAAAATGAAAGGTGAAGGGGAAAAGGGTCAGACCAGAGAGCTGGCAGTTTTGCAAAGCTAGTACTTTGTAAGACCAGACTTTTGGCTAAGCATTCAACAATGCATTTTGTACAATTTTTTTTTTTTTGGAAACAGGTCACATACAGGTATACTTTAGATGAATAATCAAAAAACCTTGAATTTATTTTAAGCTTACATACATTTTTAAAAAGAGAGACCAGTGCCACAAAGTTTGCGCATGAATCTGAACTCTTTCAAAGTTTGAGAGGCTCGGTTCTGGCATTCCACTGCAGCTCAAATCCAATGTATGTTTCTTCAGTTGACAAAAGAAAGATGATCATCTTTTACCAGTGAACTGATGATATCACATATGTAAATTGGGAGCAGAATATCCTTATCTCATCACAAGAGATCACTCTTCCACCCATCCCTAATACAGTTTGATTGAATAAATATTTTTTTTGTTTTGAAGTACAAACTAGGTGAGTTTGTTTCTCTTCCAGAGTGCAAGTCAACATCACCACACACTTTGCAGTTAAAATGGCATCCCTCCTCTGATCTGCCTAGCGACCTGCTCAGCTGTTGTCTCCTCTTTCTCTTTTTCACGCTCTTTGTTCCAGTCTTTAAGGCCTTCTGGTAGTGAAGTATCCTCATCCAAGCTTCCTGTACCTTCAACAAATTCTTCATAAGTAGACTTTTCTGCAAATGGTCTTGGGCCAAGCAAGTCTAGCATATCACTTTTATCAAGTACTTCTTTCTCCAGTAGTCGTAGGGCAACCTGGAATAGCAATAAGTTATGTCACACAAAATACCTAAATTGGCTCTCTTTGAAGAGTTTAAGGTAGTGTAGGACCAAATGCAGGACTGATTAATTTAGATAGAAAAAAGATCAGGTTGCTCAGAGTTCACTGAATACATGATTTTTCTCCCCTGTAAGCCTTTAGGTAACAAAAATACCATTTTCTTAATCCTCCTTTTAAGGTTTGGCAAAATGCCATCCCTTAAGGCAACTGTTGCTGTTCTTGTTGCTTCAGAACAGCCGCCTTGTGCTACAGCCAAAAGGCTCCTGAGGCAAGACATTAAGCTATAGATGAAAACAAGCGTTCCCTTCCTATCAAACCGGATGGTTCAATAGGGCTGCTGTTACCTTAAACCTGAAGGAGCACCATAAAGTTACAGTGCGTACAGCACTGCACCAGTGTAGTTTGTAACCTTCTTGGGTCAGTGAGTGCATTGTTAAGCACAAACCACATTCAGCATCTTTTCTGGGATGGTGACCTACTACACCACCATTTACTGAATCCATACAAACTTGTTTTCTGGTCAGTAAGCCTATCACACGCCTGCCCTGGAAAGTTATCCTTTTGCTGAATCAGGCTTTCTGGTGTGGAGGAAGAGAATATGCACAAGGGCACACACCACTGCAGTGAGGGGGATCACAAGCAGCTGGGGGCAGGGAAGGCAGAGAGTAGAAAGATTATTTTTATTTAACATTCAAAAAGGCATTCAGAGAAAGGAAGTTATATGGACTTCCCTTCTTACAGAGCTTCTTTTAGCCTAACAAATTGGAATCTTGGTATTTCGTGTTTGGGTTTAAGTTTCATACTTGCCTAGCATGTCTCCTAAAGCCTGCTGTAGTAGACAGACCTTAAAAGGGGGGAGGGATGTTAAATCAAGTTCATGAGAACCTCAGAGGTGTTGCAGCACAAAAGGAGATGTGTATTTACTTATTTTAAGTCTTGTGACACACTCTCAAAACTACATTGAACAGTTTTTAAGCAAAATTTCTCATATACTTTATGTATAGTCACTATTTTTAATCTATTTAGTTCAATTCAGATTCCAGCTTACCAGCCGGAACTTGGCAGCTAAAAATATTGGAATGCTCACCTTTTCCACTTCTGCTTTCTTCTCGGTCAGAAGACTTACTGTCCTGTCATAAGCAATGTTAATAAGTGACCGTACTTCTTCATCTATCAATCTGGCAGTTGCCTCACTGTAAGGTTTCTCTAATACCATGTCTCCTTGGCGAGGGAGGTCAAAGGAAATCTGCCCTACTTTTTCATTCATACCAAACTGAACAATCTGAAGAAAAAAAAAGAAACAAATTTAAAAAAAAAAAATCAAACAAGAGAGTCAAGATTTTAGGGTATGTCGATGTAAAATCTCGTAAACAAAACTAAAAGGAGAAATTCATTTTGCTATCACCTAATCTCTTCCTCTAAAACCAACCATCCTCTGAAAACTCAAGTCTACCTAAGCTAAACTACCTTAGTTGACTTTCACTTACTCGCTTTTAATGATTAAATTGAAGCCTCCAAGTGCCACCATTTAAACCCTATGATTCTATGAAAGGTGTTTACTCATGATGTACATAATGCTTTGCTGGTTAATACTTAAGATATTACAGAAAGAAAACACTTCAGCCTTCATTAAGCAGTAAAACTCTTTACCAGAAACCCAAGCATTTTTCCAATTCAAAATGCTTCAGAAGTATAGCATATTCCACTCATCCATATAGGTAAGTTAACCTGAGGACTAGAGGGTCTTGAAGATTTTGTCTTATCGTATATAAAAAACATACGCTATACTTCATCACCCTACAAAGGTGAAAGTGATTCTTATCTTGCTTGACTCATTATTGAATATTAACTCCTCCGGATGTTTTAAGTTTCATTTTACTCCAGCAGAGGCAGAAATAAGTTCAAACTGCTGTTTATATATGCACTCCATGGTCACTATCAATATGATGGTTACTAAAGAGGCACCTTCTCTGCTTGGCCTTGCAAGTTGAATATAGCTACGACAAAGAATATTCCGAACTCAAACAGACCTCAGTATTAGAACCAAACATCTTAACCTGCTTCCTTAAGAAAAGTTCTGTACTTTTAAGCCTCCAGTTCTCTCTGGAGATGGTATATGTCTGGTTCACATGTACCAAAGTCTTTAATTTAAAGAATGTTTAAATATAAAATTGAGAGTCACTGAAGATCCCATACAAATAACTTTTAACAGCATCTCATTACACATTTACTTAAAGAACTGGGGCAACAGTGGGTGTGGTTTGTGGGTGGGGGAAGAGAAGTGCACTCCAAAACCTCTCTTGCTCAGCGTGTGTCTTACAAAATGACAGCTCTTGCGTTGGTGCAGGAAATGGAATAATGCACCAGTGCATGGCACACAACTACACTTAGGTGACTCATTACACTGATAAGATTTCAAATTACTCATCTACAATAGTTGATATGGTACAAACACAAACTAATTTCAGAAGCCTTAACTGACAGCAAATACGGCTTAAATACAAGGTTTTCGGGATTTAGTTATGCATGTGAATCCAATTGGGTCTTCAAACCAGGTGATTGTAAAAGTAGGATCAGATGATCAAATCCGCGCACTAAATTCCAGTTTACAAGTATATAATTTCCACGTGCATTTGAACTCAACTGTAGCATATATATTCCTGCGGGCAGATGTAGGAGAGTAATCAAAGCCTAGACTCTTGTTGTAACACCACAACAAAATACCTGAGTCATCAGCATCTCTATACAACAGCCTCATAATGTTTAATCACATAGTATTTTTTGAAATTAGGCTTTTGAGGGACATACCTGATCAAATCGCATCCTTACAAAATATTACTGTTAGGCAGTAGATAAGGAAAACTGTAAGAAAAACCCCAAACCCCACGACACTGCACATACCTGAGCGTATGCACTCTGCGTCACCTTCTTCAAGTCGTCTTGGGCACCAGTTGTAATTCTTCCGAAGAAGATTTGCTCAGATACACGTCCTCCCAGAGTCATGCACATTCTGTCAAGTAGTTGCTCTTTGGTATAAAGATACTGTTCTTTGGGTAAATACTGAGCATAACCCAGTCCTTTACCACGTGGGATAATAGATACCTACAAAATTACAGAATGCTGGAACTAAGTAGTGCTAAAAAACAAAGCATTCTTTGGTATGACTTAATTTTTAATACCACAACCTACACCATACTCACCCTTGAAGTTTAATTCAGACATTATTTCCATTTACAGTTTTGCCCTCATTGTGATTTATCCTTAAAAGCCCTAGCTAGTTCTAAACTGGGATAACAACTACTAGAATATCTGGAAAAGAAAGGTAAGACCACCGTCATTTCTTTTCCAAAGATTGTATGGTATTTTAAAAATCTTTTCATGAAAATCCACAATTCTTTTAGAGTTATGTATTGGCCTTTAAGTATTCTGTAACAGATACAGCATTTCTGCATCTTCAGTATCTGATTAGTTGGAGGAGTTTCTAATGTTTATTAACGTCCTTCCTTCCAGCAGTAAATTGTACAAGATTAATTTTAAGCTTGAAAGTCAGATGAGGTTAAGAACACAGCCAAGCAAAACTATGTACATTAAAGCAAGGGTGAGAGACTGAGGTGCTTTTTCCTTTATCTTCAACTTGTCAAGCTATGCATGCAAAAAGCAAATTAAAACTAAGATCAGTCTCAAGCTATGCATGCAAAAAGCAAATTAAAACTAAGATCAGTCTCTAGATGATCATTTTTATAGTTATATTCCTGAAGAAGTATCTACCTGCATAACCTGGTACAATTAACTAAACCACTGATCTGTACTAAAAGCCTCAGAGAAAAAGCAGCTATCAAGGCAGGCAGATTTGTGGGAAGTCCCTTTCTCTTTATGAAGACATTTATGCTACAAATCCTGTAACAGGTTAGTCAGAATCTTTAAAAAAAAAAAGTACTTTAAGATTTACATAACCTTTTGCGAGATTACATATTTTAATACCCTCTCAACATTGCGGGAAGCGGGAAGAGAAGAAAGAGATGGTGTCCATGCTACTATTAAGTTACGAGTTCAAATTAGTTTCCTTTACCTTTAAGAGGGGGTCAGCATGTTCCAAAAACCATCCTGCAACTGCATGCCCTGCCTCATGATATGCTACTGTCTTTTTCTCCTCTGGTTGCAGTACTTGAGTTTTCTTTTCCAAACCTTTATAAAATAAATTTGATTAATAGTTTCAGACATACGTTTCTCCACTGAAATCCCCCATCTCATTTAGAAAGACGGTGAGCAATACTTCGATGTCACATATTCAATCTATAGAAAAAGTTTTTAAGAAAAAACTAAAACAAAATTTGGAAGATTTAGAAATTTGTATCTTCCAAGTTTTACTGTAAGCTTGTCCTTAATTAGATTTTCTAGATTCAATGTGTAAGTTTTCAAGAATATTCAAATGTTTAAATAAAACATTTGCACTGTAAAAATCAAATGGTTTTCTAGACTATTCCAGGCTAACAGCAGTTAAAAGCATTGCCAGATCCAAACAGCTATTCCTCTTGCCATTTTGAAGAAATTAGAAAAACATCCTGATGAAGTTTCTCTCCCTACCCCTTTCTCCATTACAGAAGTCAGCAATATAGACAGGATACTTCTTTCCTAAGTCTCCAGTGTGTTTAGGAGAGAAAAAAATTACAACCTTGAACAGGAGAAAGATTCAAAGTGTGGCTTGATAGATATATATACACATATGTACACATAGATATATCTATCTCAAATAGGAAGACACCTATTATATTTCAATTTTTGAGAAACAATTGATGTGATTCACCTACCTCCAATAACTCTTTCAATTGCTTGCTCAAAATGCTTTTGGTTTATAGCATCTGAGAGATGCCTTGCAGCAATTAAAGCAGCTTCATTACAAACATTAGCAATATCAGCACCTAAAAGCAAAAGGCATGAATTACTGATCATTTTCAACAACTTTCTCTCAGTCTAGCATGATAACCTTATCTAGAAGTAGTTTTCTATAGATTCTTATTGAAAAATAAAGGTAATCCTCTGAAATAGATCATTACATATAGCTTAATTCTTTAAGAGATATTTAAATACACATGCTACAGTTACAGGATTTAGGTTTTAGGTTGACAGCTACCAAATAGAACGCATTACCATTTAAGTACTTGTTTGATATATCCTGCCTTCTTTAAGTTTTCTGTTGGCAACAGATCGCACTGAGGGCTGTATATATTTAGCAGAATAAGCTTCCTACATATGGATCCAGTAATAGCTCAGCCCTTGATGTATCTCTAGAGGATATCGTTTCACATTAATGGCTTCAAGCCATCCATGTCTTGTTAACATTATTTGCAGGATTGCTACTGAGATAACTTAGTTTTTAAACACCATCACTGCAATTGACAGAAGTTTTGACAATCAGACCTCAGAAAACCAGTTTTATATAGACCATGGAAACAGTGCAGAATTCAACTACTGGTCAACACAGATTTTTAAATGGATTAAGTCCCAAGCCAATAATGAAAGTTCTCATATTCATTCCTCATTCAACAAAAGGTTAAAACACAATTTCCAGGGAAAAGTTTTTAAATTCCTACAGAAATCCCCCTACAGAACATGCACACACAAACACCACAAAACCCAGGTCTTCTCTAGTTGCTCAAAGAATCCAACAAACATATTAAAAGGAAGAATACGCACACAAGTGATAGCAATGAGAAATCTCTGGATTGCTTTCACTGAAGACAGAAGAAACTGACATTTGGTATGTCACCGTGATTGAGACAGACAAAACTTAAGACCCTCAAACACCTCCTACTTGCTCAAACAGGCAAAGAGAATTTTATGATGTACCAGTAAACAAGATAAGAGTACCATTCAGAAGATCAAGTGCAAGAAAATCATTAGCAGGGAAATAAAGTGTCTACCGCTTATATAGTAAATGCAGATGAATAGTGGCATTAGGAGTCACTTACCAGAAAAACCAGGTGTTAGTGATGCGAGTTTTCTTGCAAGGTTATCTTTATTTAAGACGGTGTCTAATTTCAGAGGTCTAAGGTGAACTTTGAAAATAGATGCTCTTCCTTTTATATCTGGGGGTCCTTTAAGATTAAAGAAGTATGCTTTTACTTTTCACAAATATATATATTCTAATTGAATGTGTGCAAGGACATTACACAGTTATAGCTGCAGTGATTTTGGTGGTATTCTACAAATGCAGAAGTATTTACTGATGCAGATAAAACTTACCAATGTAAATCTGCCTGTCAAAGCGTCCTGGTCTCATTAGAGCAGGGTCTAAAATATCTGGCCTGTTAGTACCTGCCAAAATGACTACATTTGTGGTTGTATTAAATCCTGTTGAAGAAATGCAACAAAGAAAAATCTATGTAAATATAATTTCCAAGAAAAAAATAAAACAAATCAAAAGACTGCCTGCTTTCCAGGGCCACATAAGAACTGACAGTTTAAACAAATGATCCTAAAGCTGAAAATACTTCCATTTATTAGAGCGTTGTCCAGCTTTTCATAACAAGCAAAAAATGACCTTGGGCTCTGCTTTGTGAAGTACTGTATCAAATCCTACTTTATCTTCAAAATGCAATAATAGATGACTACTCAGGAAATAGCAGAACCAGCATGGGTGAGTGTATTTTATTTTTTTTTGGCCTATTTGACTATGACAAAGGAGTTATCAAATGCAGAATGATGGTTTTCCTGAATGATTTTTAGCAAAACATAAGGCTGCAGCAAAATGAGTCACCGTTCTTCATTTTAGGAAGCAAGGAAACACACTCAACTCGTATTTAAGCTAGAATCCAAATCCAAATCTTGGTTAAAAGGTCTGAACAAACGTATAAGTTCTCTCCTTCATCCTTGTTATTATAACGTTAAGATTAGATGTTAAATACTTACCATCCATTTCTACTAGAAGCTGATTGAGTGTGTTCTCTTGTTCACTTTGCCCTCCGAAGTTACCCCTTCCTCTCTTCCTTCCTACTGCATCTATTTCATCAATGAAGAGAATGCACGGAGCATTTTTACGAGCAAGAGCGAATAAGTCTCTAACCTTAATAGGAGAACAGAAATATATGTATCAGATTGGTTTGTAATTGTTCAGAGTTGGGGGGTGGGCAGGAGGGGAAGAGATACACCAGCAACAGCATCACTATAATTGAGGATGGTTGTTAATAAGCATTCCAAAGCCTCCAGCCAGCTCTCAAGGCAATGATATGTTACGCTGCAGCTGCTGCTCAGCAAGAATCACTAGTGTGAAGGCCCACAGGTTGACAAATCCTTTCTCAATCCATAAATTATTAAACAATTTAAAGTCTTAAGAAATAACCACCTTTTCTGAATAACTGAAATATATCTTCAGCTCTAAAAGCCTTCAAACTTCAGAAATTTAAAGCAAAGTTTCTTTTTTAAGCTCTTCTTTAATGCACAGTATTACAAGCAGAACTGGAATGTGAATAGGCATGCTACCATACAGTAGTTCTCCATACTAAGGAAATAAAATCTTCAAAGTTTTTCTGCAGTTAAAACAGGGTGATGCAGCTCCTACAGTGAGCTTAAGGCTTACTTACAAGCACTTACCATTGTGCTCTAACAATATGCTGTTATAAATATTGACTCTTAGCCATACCGTCTTCTCCATTTCATGGGCTATAAAAAACAAATTCACCTCCAAATATTTATTTGGAAGGCAAATTAACTTCTAGAAGTCTGGAAAAATGGCTAAGACCTAAGCAAGTAGCAGAAAAAAATTGTTGAGATTTTCAGATAAGATATGGCCTATGAAATTCTACTGTAGTAGTTACACCACAATGTGATTGGCTTTAAGGCACAACATTATGATGTTACTCTGCTTGCAAACATATCTGAAGGACCTCATTAAAACCAGTTCAGTGAGTTAACAGATCTACAACTGAGGAATTGAACTGGAGCAAACAGGAAATGAAAAATTATGGAAAAATTTTGACCTGAGTGGGAATTACATGCAGCTTAGAGCTTTACACTTTAGAGATGCAATTAGAGAAGGCTTCTCCAATGACAAAGAGTGTACAGCAGATGTGAAGAGATGCGGATTTTGGACAGTACACTCTTCTACAGAAGGCCACTGATTTATAAACAGAATTTGGAAAAAGTACAATGAATAAAGCATGAAGGAACATGATAAACACGGAGAAAGTGTCAGATGCTCAAAGTGAACTCTCTTTTGGTTGGAAAGAGAGAGAGATCCAGAAATACGCAACTATTTCTCATAAGGAATGGAACTAAAAATTACCATAATGCATATACGCTAAAACAAGTTTTAATTCTAGCATATCCAAATTCACAAATAATCCTAGGAAATTAAACTAAAACAAACTCTCATCTTGTTTTCTACAGGCATCAGAAATTATCAGATGTGTTGAAACCTTCATAGCCAAGGCAGCAACTGTTAAGTCAACAGATTTCACTCGGTAGTAAAAGCTGATAGTCATCTGCACAGACCAGTAGGGAAAGGTTAAGTCACTTTGCGGCTTTTCAGGTATATTGACAGCTAGCGACCAGGTAGTTTCTGAGTACTATTATTATTTCAGAATACCTAATACTTACCCAGAGGATACAGGATCAGTTTCTTTTCTTACGGTTTCTCAGTAAAGTCCCTTCTACGCTGCGTCCTCCCTTTTTCAAGTCCCACTCATCTTCCATACATGATCCTTATCTCCATACCCTCTGGCTTTCAGTTACCATCCATGGTTTTTTACTGTCTTTTCCCCCCGCTTCTGTCTATACCCTCTCCCCTCCATAGCAGCTCTGTTTCCCAATTTCCTCACACAGTCTCTGCATCCTTATTGAAGTCTCCACTTCCAACTAGCTTCTGCATTTAACTTTCTAAGCAGCTCCTGTTATTCTCAGTTCCAAGCTCCGTGCCCACCTGCATGTGTCCCCACTCCCCTTCCCTCTTTCTCTTTTCAGAAGATGCAAAATTACCTGCTTTCAACAACCAATACTGAAATAAAAGAGCAAGGCCAAAGACTTACTCGAGCTGGACCCACACCAACAAACATCTCTAAAAACTCTGAGCCGTTGACAGTGATAAATGGTACGTTAGCTTCTCCAGCCGTAGCTTTAGCTAGAAGTGTTTTCCCAGTACCTGGAGGACCTGTCAGAATTGCCCCCTGCAAGAGAAACAGGTATATTTTCCTCATGAAAAAACCGTCATACAAGCCAACGAAATATCTTACAAACTTCAAAATATCTACATGTTATGATGTTGAGTCCACTAGCTCTTCTTCTACCAGTCAGAATTGTGCAAGGAAACAAACTGAAGATTCATCTCTGATTTAAACCAACAAAAGGGAAAAAAAATTAGCTACAACATTGCCATGCTGTCTTAGATTTACAGGAACAGTATTTTCTTTGACTGATGTTGAAAAATACCAAACAACCCAAAACCAAAAAAAAAAAGGTATGTCATCAGATGGGCTCCCATGACGAAACAGCCAAACGATAATTTTATAACAGTTACATACAAGAGTCATGTACACATGCATGCTATATATCATTTCATGGGAACAGATGAAGTATTCCACGAGGCAAATCTGCTGGCACGACAGTTATGCTGTTGACACTTAATGCCTACTTATTTTTTTTTCCTGGCTGTGAGAAGTTGGCATCTGGAAGGCATTGCATATGTAAACATTCCTAGTCCAATTTACTGAGGGCTACCAAAAGAATAAAGTCTGCTAAGTCATCATTTCCTTACCTTTGGAATTTTTGCTCCCAGATCCTCATATTGTTTGGGATTTTTCAGAAAGTTAACAAACTCCATTATCTCTAATTTGGCCTCCTCACAGCCAGCTACATCTTTGAATTTAACATCTATTTCATCCTTAAGGACTTTGGCTGTGGTTTCACCCACACTGAAGAGTCCGCCCATTCCACGCCCTGCTCGACCTAAGCCTGCAGGGCCTCTTCTTAATGTGTACAGTAAAGAACCAATAATCAGGATTGTAGGCAGCAAACTCAGGAGAAATGATCTGTGGAGAAGAAAAACAAACACAGCAGAAAGCCACATATATTACAAAAATCCATTACTGCGTATAACATGTACAAAATGTTGGTTCCATCCATCCCTAACAAATTCTCTATTAACTTGTAACATTTATGTTATTGCAAGTTGTTCATATTGTGAAACAACCAAAATTGAGAACAAAATAAAGATTCTGAAGTACAGAAGTCAAAGCGGCCAAGAAGCCTCTTGTAACTATAATTAAAGGAAGATCTGGAATTAATTTTTCCTTGCCCAACCTCCTTCCCTCACAACCCTGGGAAAATATAAATTAATAATCTTAGAGGGTAACACTTGATGTTTAAGAAGTGACAGTTTCAGGGTCTTTTTTGTTATTTTTCATTTGTTTTTAAACCAAAAACATCATCAAGCAACACCGATGAGTTATAGAGGAAAACTGCATTATCTAGTAAACAGAAGCAGCTTATTTTCTGTGCCCTTCAAAGGTAAATTCACAGGACTGGTTTATGGAAATGGTTACATTGTCAAAATAAGTTGTGTTAGGTAGCATATAATCAGTGTAAGCTACAACTTCAGTCAGAAACTTCTCTCCAAAAATATAATCTTGCCCTTATTCCCTTAAGTCTTTCTCCATTTTCTTCTTCTTTCAATGTGTCTATTTCCCTTCCCAATGGCTATAGGTTTTTGTTTTGTTGTTTTTTTGGGGGGTTCTGGGGTGCCTTTTTTTTATTACTTATTGCCCGTTATCCTTCACTGTCTGTCCTCCAGCTTTCTAGTACAGCGCTGTACAGGACAAAAATCCTAATACTGACACAGTCCTCATTATCACACTATCTGCAAAGATTCTTCTGTGGCAAGACCTTCAAGGAACAGCTCACAGTTCTGTCAACACTCAGCAAAAACAAAATGCTGAAAAGAAGCACTACCATACACGAGCACAGGATTTCCAGGCTTTACTGATATCCCATGTTTCTGATATGAAAAGAAGGGTTTTCCCTATCCTGTGTATGTATTCAGCAGATTTTGATCTAGCAGAGAACAGAATACTCTGATCACATAACTGCTCCTCTCTCCTGCTTCCTGTGGCATTTCTGGGGCAGAGCAAGAAGTTACAGGCAATATATTCTACAAAGAACAGACACTGAGGAGCAAAAGGTGAGGAAGAGGGGTTCAGCATGTAATAAGGTCTGTGCGAGGTTCAAAGAGACAAGGAGTCTGACATACTCTTCCCAGTCTGCTGTGAGTAGCCTCAGGCTGACCTGCAGCCTCTTCACACAAGCACTGTGGTGCCCTGTCTGCTCATTTTTTTCCAGATTTGTTTAAGAAAGGGCTGAACAGGATTATTTATGGACCATCCTTAAGAGCATGTCCCATTAGACAAAACCAGAAGTGAGGCAGAGACAGTTTGTAGAAGAACAGGGAACAGAAAACCTCTGAAGTATCTGAAGTTGCAGGATGGTCCAGAGTTCAGGCTACCATTTTTTCTGTTGCCACCAAGACAAAGAGGCAGCAGCAACTTGGTAAACACATTGCAGAAATAAACAAAACTTTCCCCTCCACCCCCAACAACTAAAATGCACTCCACAGTATCAAGAATGAAAACGCATGAGAGGCAGCAAATGAGCCTTTTTCATTAGTAATACAAGCTACTAGACCCAAAGTTGAATTTCCTGGTGGCACAAAACCTATTTCACAGATACCAGCAGGAATCATTTTCAAACTGCTGACTTAGATCTAAATCAGTTCTTCGGATAAAAGATTACACCTATCTTCCAAGCCATTCAGAAAACCACATGTAGTCTCTTCTGAAGCCCAGGTTAATAAAACTCATCTACATAAGACCAATACAAAGAATACAAAAAAAAAGTATTGGAGCCGTTCTTCCCTACTGAGGAAGCAACAATACCATAAAAAAACGTCAGTACTATTTTTCTTAACCAATTAGAGATTAAAAGCAGGATGCATCTTCCAGCTCCTGCTAACAGGCAGGATAATGTGATTTACTTAATCACCAATTTCTTTCCTTTTTGCAAGGCCACAGAATTTTACTTCTACTGAATTTATGGGCAGAAATTGGTACCTGTTATATCTTAGTCAATATGCTGTAGTTCTATGCCATATTTTGTCTGTACAAAAATCTGCACAAGTGCCACCTCTCAACCTTTACACTGTGCTTGTCAACTTCTGCTCTAGTCCAAATCACTTGAAGAGTTTAAATGAAGGACTAATTGCAAACAGAAACATTTATGTAATAAGAAGCTATATTTAGGGTAAGAGGATATGGATTTCTACATAGACAAAGTAGTGAACAGCTCCTCTTACAGTTAACATTCAAAAATAAAATCAATTGTTATTCTGATAATACTGCCACCTAGTGAAGCATAAGGAGCATGTCTTACAACTCCACTTTTCTACTGTAAATACACCATTATTATCAAGAGACTTTTTTTAAAGCAACTTCTTACCCATCACTCTCTGTTGAGTAGACTACAGGCAATCTGTTCTCCACTTCTATTCCCAGATCTTGCTGCACAGTTTCAAGATTCCGTTCAAAAGTGTCCACACTACCAATATTAAACCAGACGTACTGCTATAAAAAAAAGCAGAGATCACCACAAAGTGCCCTATCTTCTTTCGGATTCATTACAAGCCAGCTTCTAGCACATACACAAGCAATTCTCAGAACAGATTCAGATCAAAAGAAAGTTTTAAGTTGCCTTGTAAAGTGTGCAACTGATGTAAGACTCACCTAACAAACCTAAGGCCTACCAACCTGAATATACTGCATATGTTAAGGCTTATACAGAAATCATACACCCAAAAGTCTTGGGGCACTTTAAATAGACTGAAATCCTGCCACTTTCTCCAGAAAAAAATTGAAGGAGAGCAGGTAAACAGACCTTTAGGAGGGAGCTATGCAGTCAGAATAATACAGAGCACTGAACAGGCAAACACAGCAGCCAGACAACTTGCTGTTTCACCTGAAGGTCTCAGCCTTTCTGATTAAGAAAAGCGATTCTCTATTTTTGGATTCCATGTTAGCTTTAAAGTTAGCTGTTTTCACAAAAGACCGCATGAACTTAAAAAAAATCCAGACATTACTTTCAAACAGTGTTGAGAGATTGCGGTTTTCAAGAAAATCTCTCCTTTTACACCATGACCTGCCTGACTTGCCCCTACTTACCCTAACACTGGGGAAAAGAAAAAAAAAAAAAAAAAAAAGAGAGTTGTCCTAACTATTAACTGATTGAGAAACTAAGGCAACTGGTGGTATGTGGGCTAAAGAGTAGGTGTATAAATAAGTCACACTGAAACCCACCGATGAGGTAATTGCTGCAGATTTCACTTTACCCGGGAGGAACTTGCAGACCTTGTTTCATAAAGTCATTTAAAAAAAGTCTACCACCTAGGAGGAGGTAACCTGATAAAGCTTCTCTAATGCTTCTTCTAAACTTTCCACATTGCATACAGGATTTTTTTTGTTTAATTTTTTAAATAGGTCCCTACCACTGAGTATTACTCTTCGGAGAACTTTTGCCTGCCTCACTCTGTTCCTCACCGTGCTACTAGAAAAGTAACTTCCTGAAATAAGGACTTTTCTCAAGAATGAGAGCTCTCAGCTTAAAGACCATAGTATCAAATGTAGACAAAGTTAAACTTTTCCCTTTGTCTTACAAATAACTGTCTAAAAGCAGTCTGTAACAGAAGAGATCCAAATGTATGTACAGTTATGTCTGGGATTTTCTTGAGCAGACGGAAAACAGCAGTTAGAAATACAGAACCTTCACCAACTTCTCACTCTTCCTGTTTGTGTATTTATATTAAGAGCATGGTGCTAGAAAGGAACTACTTGCCATAGTTTTAAGATATCTGTGGCAAAACAATTAAAGTGAAAAACACACAATATAGCATAATGTAAGGCAGAAAACATGTTTTAGATTAAGAGATTATTAATGCTCCAGACCAAGTTTTCTGCATCAAATTTTACCTAAAAAAAGAGTGCTTTGCTGTTTCTAATGTCTCGTGTATATGTATTAAAAGTGTTTACCCATTCATGAGGAGACTTTCCCGAAACAAAGATCACTCTAACAAAGCGCTTGTTCACCACTTCAAGTCTGTCCACCTGTAAGAGGAAAGAACAAAACTTATGATGTGTTAGAGTATGGTCACTGTACTTCTATCACAGCTAACAGTGACGTATACCAAACATGAACCTGTTCTGTTAGGAGAATAAAATTCATGTTGTAGATGTAAAATTCATGTTCCACAATCTACGGTTTGCCATTAGGAATGGCATGAGGAATCATTTAGGTAATCAGTAAGGAAGAAATATTGGTATATTAGAATTTAGACTGAAAGGACAACCTCATTCTCTTTTTTCAAGGAAAAAAACCACAATGCACACCTCAACCCAAATTACAGGTACAATGAAATAGTTAAACAATACTTAACTATTTCAGTGGCCAAACACCAAAAGCAATAGACCACGTAACTCTAAACTCTTGTAGCAGCTTCCAAAACAAAACAAGCCAAGCCAAACCAAACAGAGTGAGGAAAAATTTTGCTCTTACAACTGTTTCCCTAGTACAAAACACTCCCCGTGCTACCATATTAAACACAATAACGTCAATTAGATAAAGAAGAATTTAGTTGAGATAACACATACCATATAAACAAAAAATCACGAACTGCAAGAATTGAGCTGCAGGTTTGCAGATATATGCTATTAAGCATTTTATTTTTGATAGAATAATTCTCAAATTGTTAGTTCTTGACTTTGACAAGGTCTCTTCAGAAGGCAACTGAAGTTTCTTTCCATTTTTCCTTCCTCTTTCCATAAAAAAATCGTTTCAGCATCTTAAAAAGAATTTTAAACTAGCAATGGTTCCACAAGCTGGGCCTGAACTGTACACAGACTAGTAAGGTTTCCCTGAATTCACTACATGTGGCCATTTCTGGCAAAACTGAAGAAAATCATGAGCTAAGAAGCCACTCTAGATCTAGCCTGGCTTCATGCAAAACTACCTGAACACCTTTGTTTTGAAAAGCGTATAACCCTACTAGTGCTGATGTCTTCTCCCCATTCTCACCATTAACTGGCCACCAAAAGCATTTGATGGCTATATATTTAGCTTATCTGAATATCCAGACTGCATCTTACAAAGGCCCAAGAGACTTGGTTTTGTGCAACAACTCACTTTCATAATGCTTTTCTGCAACAAGGGTTCAGGCTTCGTTCACTATAACAGCTAAATTAATCTTTTTACTGAGTTAGCGTTTTATTGCTTCACACAAATATCAGTAAGGTTGACTGGTTGTTCTTCCTCTCTTGAGCGGACACAAATCTTTACACAGCCACCCAGAACATCAGACCAAGGAAACAATTAAGATGAAACCTAATCCCCTGCTCCCTCAAAAGTTACTCTTGAGTCAGTTCTCACGCCTACAGATCGATGAATACAAGCATAAGCAGGGAGACAGAAACAAGCACCTTCAGCACGCTGATTTTCCATTCCCCTCACTACTCACCACTCCTTTAGAAAGATAGTTATTGACAAAATCTTTCCAGGTGATTTCTCTCCCAGGTACCCTGAAGAAGAAGTAATATACAACCATCGTCCAGAAAAAAGAACTTCCCACTACGTACATCCGGAACTCCCTGACATCCCATGGAATGTCACCCTAGGAGATGGAGAAAAAAATGGGGTTAGAGTCTGTAACACAGTAAGAACATAACAAAGAGGCTCTAGTACCTATTTCTGGCTTCTATCCTCTGCCCTCGAGGCTACCATGGAGAATATCAAACGAAGCTGTATTTTGTTGTATCAACACGCTTCAGTAACTTTAGATTAGGAATTACAATCTTAGTAGAAAATATTAAGTGTTTTACAAATAGTAATTGAACTGTATTTTGATCTATGAACCACTTGTATTTAAAAAAAAGTTTTGCCATCTGTTATATGACCTTTCTCTCTCCATTCCAAAACAATTTTCCCTGCCCTCCAGGACTACATGCAAGACCTACAAAAATAAAGGATAAAAAAACCCAACCAACTAACAGGAAAACCCCAGGAATAGGAAAAAAAGTTATGCCCGTTAAGTAAAATCAGAAAAATATTCTTTATACTTTTGTACTGCCAGATGCTATAATCTTTGTGCTACAGCTAATGACAATAAATATAAATTTTGAAAAGAAACTTACATAAGTATTCCATTAAGGTCAGAACAGCTAACAGTAAGCTACATTTAACTAGCATTGTGTGGTCAGCAAGTTTTAGTATGACATTCTGAAACAAAATATGAAGCCTTTAAAGTCCTGAGCCTCCACTGTAAGAATACTGACTACTAGCACCCATACACATATAGCTTAAAACTCCCTCAATGTTCCTGAAGCAGAGTTAGATGCCTCTGAACTTTTGTACAAAGCTGTTATTTACGAATGGGATGGAGTGGGGAGCCACCTAGAGCCAGTTACTATGAACTAGGCACAGGAGGCTTAAGGAAAATTTAGGCAGTCAGAATATGGCCCTGTAAAGCAAAAAAAAAAACCACAAGGTTATTACATGGGGACAAAACAATACCGTGAAGAAAGATATTTTAAAGTCAAGACCTTCTGTAACCTGGTCCACCAGTTAGTTTCTTCTTTCTTGCCACCTTTTTTTCCACCGCTGCCACCTCCTCCACTACTAGGCCCACTAGGCTGTCGGGCACTAGCTTGCTTTGCTTCTAAACAAATAAAACATAACAAAAAAATAAATCTTTACATCTTATACCAATCTCACACTAGTTTTTATTGGTTTTAAAATTAAGAGTTGTTCTGAAAAATTAACTAGTTTGCAATGCTACAATAATTAGAAGACGTGAGAAACTGCATTTTCCATAGAAAAGCAGGTATATAGTTCATTAACCGTCAGAGAGACATCTAACTCATACAGTTATTACCAGAAGAGACATCTGTTATTGTATAACTGATTACATTTGCGTGCCAAGAACTAAAAATGTCCCAAATATAAGGAGAAGCCTGCTATGGAGACTGCACAAAACTTATTGCTACTGTACTGATCCAAAACGTGCAAGACTATTCTAAGTGTTTTGTTGGGGGTTGGGAGGGGAAGATTAGTGGGGTTTTTCATTGGTTTTGTAAAGGGGGGGTGCGTGTCGGAAACGGTGTGGGGGGTGAGGCTGTGTTTGTGGTTTGGGGGTTTTTTTTGTGTGTGGAGCTTTTCTGTTTGTTTGGGGGCTTTGCTGCCTTGTTTTGGTGGTTTTTTGGGGGAAGTTGTTTGGTTGTTTTTTTTTTTAAAAAAGTTACATCTCCTTCTCCCATAATTCACCCCTCCAGTCTACTATGGTCCTCTTAACGCTCAGGGTCTATCGATATCACAGGCTGGCATCCTTTTCAATATTCTAGAGACGAGCACAGCACACGAACAGCCAGCGGCAGCTGAGTAGTTCATCTTGATCATTCTTCTACTCATCCAACTCACAAGATGCCTGCATGGTGTAGCATAGCATAATATCATATGTCAACATACTCCAGAGGGCAAGACAGAGCACAAGTCCTCCACAACTCCATGCTCCTTCCAGCCCCAGCTCTTTCAACAGCTTGGCAGTTTGGGGATTTAGCTATGAGACTAGATTTTAGCATTCAAGGCCTAGTGGAAGGGAAATTGCTGCTCCTATTACTGCTCTCGTAGGAGACTCGCAGAACTGCTGCCTCTCCGTGGAAGATGCATCCTATAGATTTCTGATACAACGGAGCAGCTGTTATTGCTAATAATTTCCAGATTCACCCCCCACTTGTTGTAAAGGTAGGGCTCCTTCTAGCACTGCCACCACTAACTCCTCTTTCAAGCAGCAGGCTACGTGGTTGGTCCTGGTTCTGGATCCTCACCCAGAATGACAATCGTGGTTATTCCATACAACAAAATGGGTATTTTTATCTTGCTCTAGAAAAAGCTGAGAACTATACACACAGAGGCTCTCTGAATGCATGACTATGTCAACTGATAGGTAACGGTAAAATAAGAATTTAAGGACAGCATTCCAACAGAAACATATGAGAAAATAAATGTTATTCCAGAAGATATACACAATATGAAACAAAGTAATGTTTAAAAAAATCTATCAATTTGTATTTTTTAAACTAATCCAATACAGAAACACAACTTACTAAAAACAAACAAAAACCCCAAGCCTACAGTGTTATGCTAAAAGCTAATAAATACACATTTCACAAAAAGAACCCAAAAAAAGCAGCTCTTTGTACCTTTTGCTTCTCCAGATGCACCTTTAGTTCCATTAGCTTTCTTCCCATTGGGAAAATATTTTTCAAATCCTATAAAGAAAGAATTAAAGAGCTCAAAACTGCTTTTTAGTTTACAATTCTGTCATTACACTTCAGAAGTCACAAGCTGAATGTATACAACAGCAAAGCTAGCAACATATAGGCTGCAAAAATAGTTTTGTTTTTGACTTTTTGTTGAAGAGTTCTAGGAGGTTCCCACAGATAAATCTTCTACTGCTGATAAGAAAATATCAAATGCATTTAGTAGGCTGAAGTAAAGCTATCCTTTAAACCAGAGACAGACAAACTTAGTTCAACAGAAAACTGCATTGTGTTGTGTGAAGTTGAGCAAACCACAGTCATTCTTCCTTAGCTCCTAAAACCCCCATAAAACAAATGTTTCATCTCAGCATTAATGGCTGGTTAGTACAAGGACTTACTTCCCCACAGACAGTAAACCTAGATGGCATGCAAGTTCTAATCACCTTTGGGAGGTTGAGAGAAAAGCCTTCTGCAAGCAGCGATTACACTTGCCAAGACAGTACTTCTGTCAGTAGTAATTCCAGTGGTAACTTTTTCACGGAGCTGAAAGACGAAAAATAAATATAAAGCAACAACAAGGGGCCCCAAAAATCTTCCAGCTCTCTAGCAGTCCTGAACTGCACTAAGTCAGATATTATTTTACAATAGACTTCATAATAACTGCTGTGCACCAGAGCATAAGACAACAGTGGAAAAGGAAAAGTCATTGAATGGGTAATTCTACAGCAAGGAAATTTTTATTCTATTTGTTAAGAGCAGAGTTTCATCTTACATACAAATATAACATTCTTTATTAAAAGAGAAAAATCAAGCAGGAAACACTACAAGCTATGAACATTAAATACTACACACTGATCCGACAGGAAATATTTCGTAACACCAGCTGAATGACGCTTAAGTGCAACACTAACTGTGATTGTACAAGCGTGATCCACATAGCTCTGAATTATGTTTTGTTAAAGAACTGCAAATAGCGAAGAACCCGTAACTTCTGAACATGAAAGATCTGCTTGAATCCAAAAGAAAGGGATATGGCAGACCACGCAAACCAACACAGAGGAGGAACATCAGTTCAAAACTCCTATGTAGGTAAAGTTCCAGTTACAAAACCACAAACCTAAGTCTATCACTCCTTGATCTAAGATTAATTGGTTACTGATATTCATCATTTAAGTGCAATGAAGGAAATAAAATATTTTAAATTACTAATTCATAAGAAAACTTTTGGTATTCTAACCAAATACTTAAAAACAGAGTAAACTGCAATTTTATTACAGAGAAATCAAACCCCCTTTCTTCAGGAAGGAGACGTTTTAGATACAATCCCAACTTATCCCCTTCCTAAGCTTTCCTAGTGCTTCTAAGAAGGGAAATAAAAAATTATTCACATCAAGATTTCCCCACACAATGACTTTATGCCCTATAGTGGTGCTCAGTCATCTTCGGTTCATTTTGAATAGAAGTTATTTACCTTAAGAGCCAGAGAAATAGTAAAAAACAACCACAACCAAAAAAAAAAAAAAAGGTCCTGCAAACATGACTCAAGGTATCTATGCAGGACAGCAAACATCCATCTAGGACTAACACCTCTAGGACTATGTCTGTGAAGGAAAGCCCAATGTCAGCATCTCCATGGCAATTCTGTCATAGTCAATGGTACAGTATTTTTGCATATTAAACAAACTTGCAGGATACTAGATTACATGGTTAGACTACTCTAGGGATGCTGACATATCATTAATTGAATTCTAACTCTCTTGAAGCCTTCTGCCTGGGAGCTTCCCCTTCCACCCCTTATTAAATGATGAAATGCACTAGACTTACTTCAAGCAGACAGCTAGTTCCACCTGCTGGAACCAAGAGGAATATCAAAACGTCCTTGTTGCTTGCTTTTGCTGTAGCCTGAGCTAAAGAACTCTTAGGATGCTTGATTCAGACATTATTTTGTGACACTATGTCTTTGAATAAAGTCCGATACTGAAAATCCAAGAGGATATTTAACTGATCATGAAAAGCACGTGCAGCGCAGATAGTCTGGAGAACACCTCATCTAGAGAACAGCTACCAAGTCCAATACACTATGGCCTCCAATACAAGCAATTGCATCTGTGCTCCTAGAAGCAGCTTTAGGACAAGTGGGATGCATCCATGTGGGCAACAAAATAAAAACAGCTCACTGCAGACCAACCCATCTGTAGTTCAAATAGAAACAGATAGCAAGTGTTGCAGCCACAGACGAAACTCAAAGACACGTCCAGTAATACTGACTTTTATTCTATGTCACCAGACTCCTCCAACACCAAAAAATTTGGGAGTTTTTTACTCCAGAAGCTTAGATTACTTTGTATTCGTAAAGAGACAGGAATATTCAGAAGCCTTTACTCCAACTAAACTAAAGCAATTGTTCACATTTAAGAGAAAAATTTGAGTAAGCCAAACCCAATTGCCTGGCTCAGCTAGACCAGCATGAGTTTATTACAGAATTAAGTTAATAGTTTAATTGGGTCGGGGGGAAAGAGGGGGAAGCAAAGAAGAGAGAAGGGTAAGCAGATAGAGCTTTGAGGCAGATCTGAATAATGGAACCCGTTTGTTGCTGGATTGTCTCTACAGATCCCAAATTCTATGAACAAATGCACAGTCAACGGTCAAGTCAATGTGCAGAGAGCTGAGTGTTTTGTGACAAAAGGGAACAACCGACTTCAGGGCACGTTCAGTAACAGAGTCTGGGAGGAAAGCTTTTATGCTCCAGACAGATCTAGGTGAGTCAATCTACCGAAGTTTGGTTGTTTGGGGTTTTTTTTCTGACTCTGTAAACCATCAGCATGAAAACTGATCATATTGATCCAGATACAGGACCTGCCCCTGGGTCGGCTGGCAAAGGGAATGTCACGGCAAGCTTAGCTAGTATAAGCACACCCACTGCCTAAGCAGAAGGAAAACAAACAAAGCACATTTTGACTGGATGCTGCATTGGGCTATCCATCAGGAAACTCTGCACAGCTTCTCTCAGTCAGAGATGAAAGAACTGCTACAGCATAGAAGGCAAAAAAGTCTATCTAATATTTTTTTCCAAGCAAACCTTGTGACGCCCTCCTAAAAATCAAGACTTTTTAAAATAGAAATTCAAGATAGCAAAGTACGCAAAGGTCAGTTTTACAGTTAAAATAACCCAGAAAACATTACTACTCCAAAGTATAACACAAATCCAAGATTTGTAACACCGAAGAAGTGCCTTCTCCACGATTCCGATATTAAATAAAATATGTAACTTTAAATAAGCAGAACTTCTGACTTCACAAAAACTTTCTAACTGTAATCCACTTTTTAAAAACTCAGGCTACACAAAGCAAGAACAGAAAATCCACTTGCTTAGTTATGTAAGCAAAAGTCCAAAAATCCATTAGTTCTAGAAAGTTACAAGTTTACAGCTATATCCATAAACAAGTTCCAAATCAAACAACATAAAGTGAAGCCAAAAGACTTCAGTTATCTAACACTCGCTAAAATATTACATAAAAGCATAATGGGCAGGGGTGGGGACAGAAAGCTGGTAAAGAAATCTTTATGAAGAAAACTTAATGCAAGTTACTCCCATTTTTTTATTTTTAAAAGATCCAAAAAAGTAACGGCTTTTATGAAAGCCAAGTTCCTTGTTTTGCTACCTATACACACACCCAGATGCTGGGATGAATACAAAGTTCCCATCACAGTTCTTATGTCCTGTTCCAAATAAGAACTCATTAAATTTTATTGACAGACACAAGAACTAGCTTCCTGACAGACTGGCAGTACTGCTGTACTGCTGACAGTGCTTTATTTACTGTTGTAACAATGTTCAGCTCTGACCAAACAAAAATACAAATTCACTGTCAAAAAACAAAACGTGTATTTATAGTTAGGACTAAGTTACTAACAGCCTCACATGTATTCATCTCACAATTAGCACTATCCTACTGATAACCTTCATACCTACGAAGGTGCAATTGCTGTCCACTGTACGCTACAGAAAAACGAAGCGACCTGCCCAAGATGCCACTGAAAGATGCAGGAATTGAGCATCTCCCTTTTCCCCAAGCAGTAGCATAGGCCTGTCATTCCTCCCACAGGTCAGGGTTGGGAACAAGTGTAACAGCAGTAATAGCTGACAGCCTAAAACACCTTATAGAGAACGAACACCCGGCCACCGCGGTTTCACAGTCGGCTCAGACCCACACCCCAACTGCCCCGTGCAACCCCGGAACGCAAACAACTGGCCACTCGCCCTCTCCTTCCCGGCACCTCACCGCTACGCTCACCCACCGTCCAAACCCCCGGCACGGCCCCCGTGTGCCCACAGCCGCCCCAACCCACCCACCGACGGCCACCCCCCGCGAAAAGCGACCCAGGCGCAACGCAGCACTTGGGGACCGGCTGGGAACCCGCCAGCACAAGCCGG
>VXBO01008405.1:333177-377416 GCA_013400135.1 Rhinoptilus africanus
CATCCTCCATGAGGGGGAGGGGGGGGGCTGAGGGGGTCCCCGGCGGTGCCTCAGCGCTGTTCCCCCCGCGCTGCCCGTCAGTCGTCGCCTGGAGCTGTTCCCTGGCTGGTCGGACCCCGTGCGAGGGGCTCCCCCGCCCCCACAGGGCAGCGGTCGGACCGGCCCGACAGCACCGTGCCTTGGTGAAGGTCTGGGTATTTAAGGAAAAATAACTTTCACACCATCAAAAAAAAAAAAAAAAACCCAACAAAAACCCAACCCCAAACTGCTGACGTACTTGATGATGTATTCCAAGAGGTATGGACAGAGTGGCTGTGTATCGCGCCTTAGCCCTCAGGTACCCTCACAGAGGTGCCTAGCAGCCAGCCATTCAGTGAGTTTTCTTACCATCACTCCTTTTCCGCATTAGACATATTTGTAACACGGTTCTGGTCGTCCCATTGCACTTTTGTGTAACGAGGGAGCAATAGGCCAAAGTATCAACAGGTAACGTCACTCCTACTCCAGCTGACGTGGAGGACACATCAGTTACAGTGTGGTTCTTAAAATGCCACCGATAACTTATCTGCTACAGACCTCTTAAAAGTCTCAAAACCTGAAGAGCACCAGTGGTGATAGTTCTTTAAATGCCTACAAAACATCCCAGATGTGCAGTTTTAATCTTCTATAATTACATTAACACAACTGAATTCATTACGCTGACATAGCTATTAGGCATTCAACTTTAGCATTAGTCTGGTATAAGTAAACTGTAGTGTCTAATATGAAATGACAGGCAGAAGCTAGTAAAGGCTGCTTGTGTGTGGCATAACTTGTGAGTTTGAGATTAACATCTGTCACCTGGGAGACACAAGCTCGGTATTTATTTGGCATTTTCTCATCAACATCTGTATTGGAACCCTTATGGTGTAACGTGTGCTGTGCGGGTATAGATAGTTCAGCTCAGGAGTTAATAAAACATTGTTGTGCCTTATCAGATATCTGACTCTTAAAATCCTTCAAGGGCATTTAACAGAAATTTGACCTTTTCAGTTTGTGTACCTTCTGTTGATTATGATGTATAGTCACTGAAGATAACGAGGAATGGTCCTCCAGCTCTCCTCCTGATATAGGAACTGAAGGCTCTATTTTGCCTGCTTGCACCAATAAAGCTGAAAGACCTTTTCTTACTCTTTTTTGTTGGAAAAAGAACTGATTTTTCCAAGATTCTGTTTGTTCTGGCGATGGTGTACTGATAACGCCCTTCTGTACCAGTCTATTTTAAGACTAAAAGTAGTGTTATTAAAAATCAAATCCATTTAGGGCCCTAAGTGCAACTCTTAAGCCTTCTTAAGTTAGGTATCGATAGTTGAATTTTTAAAAGTCCTTTTAAAGGTTATAAACCTTTCATTTCAGATCTATTAGTTATTCTGAATGTAGAAATAATTACTTAGGGACAGAATTCCTATACTGGATCAAGTCCATGATTTCTCTAACCTCCTCTATTTCAGAAGAAGGTATATGAAGACCCACAAGAAAAGGTGTGTGGGTAGCCCAGCCTCCAGTAATGGGGCTGCACTGAACCCAGCACTCTGACATCATCAAAACTTGTTGCATAAAATCAGTTCTGTATTGAGAAGAGTATCCATAAATGTAATTCATGCTAACAAGCTGCTGGAAGGAGGAGTACAGGTCCAGACTTAAGGCAGTGAGCTGATCTGGTTTCTGAAAATCTGTTACTTTATTTTGAACTTCCTGGGTTTTTTTTTTTAGGTTGAATTAAATTTCACTTTGCGTTTTTGCTATAAGAAGAAACAGAAGCTAATGATTTCTTCTTTGGTTTAGGTGGTGTGCTTAGAATTATAGGAGAATTTGTTGTTGGAGTGGACTTCTGGAGGTCATTTAGTCCAGCCTCCTTCTCAAAGCAGGGCTAACTTAAATGTTAGGTCAGGTTGCTTTTACGGTTGAGTTTTGACATGAATTGGGGTTTAACAATCTCTGTGGGCAGCTACCCTGTCATTGTGGGGTTTTTTGCACAGCTAATTGGAATGTCACTTGTAGCAGTTTGTTGACTGTTGCCCCTTGCCCTCATTTCTGTTACTCTTGGGTTAATAATTCCTTTTTTCACTCTGTAGAAAAGAATTTTTTTTTTCCTCTTTGTATATCAATACTTTCTTACTGCCTTTCTAAGCGTCACTTGGGATGACTTTTGGGAGCTGTGAAGTTGTACAGTATGTGCCGTGTTATGCAAGCTAGGTCCCTGATTTAGTGTTGTCTGAGTACTTACAACTGAATACACAATAGTTACAAATATTGTCTCCTCTTCTTTTTACAGACACCCCTGGGATACAGTGATCAAAGCTGCTATGAGAAAGTACCCCAACCCAATGAATCCGTGTGTGGTAGGAGTAGATGTCCTCGACAGAAGCCTTGATAACCAGGGGAGGTTGCATAGTCACCGTCTTCTCAGCACAGAGTGGGGGCTGCCAAGTATTGTAAAAGCGGTACGTTTCTACAGTCTTAGTGGTTTGGTAAGAGTGGGATGCATTTTTATGTCATCATCCTAATTGGAGCTGAATTCAAAGTAAAAGCTTAATTTGTAGGAAATATTAACCACAAATATCACATAAGCTGTAATTAGCGTACTTTGTAGCAAGAATACGCTGTAGGCTTTAACATGCCTGTAGTGTGTGTATGCCTGTGCATGGCTTCCAGGCTGGTCTGTGTGGCTGATACAACCCACCAGGATGAAGTCTTGCCACTGATCACCCTGTTCTGGTATCCGTGAATTACTTTGTATTTATTTGGGGTCGCTAAGAACTTGACGTTTATGCATTTCAGTTTGGGGTTTTTTATATTTCAGTACTTAACTTTTTTTTTTTTTTTTTAATCACTTTCAGATTTTAGGAACAAGTAGAACTCTGACTTACATTGAGGAACATTCTGTGGTAGATCCAGTGGAAAAAAAGATGGAGCTTTGCTCAACTAATGTGAGTGGTATCTTAAGAAGTTTCTGGTAGTTCTGGAGATTAGGTGGTTTGCTCTTAGATTAGAAATGTGTTTGCCTCTTTCATCAGGAGGTGGCAATTTCCATGTCTTCATTGGAATCTTAGTTGGCTCTTTTTTTTCCCCTCCTTCTTCTTCCCACAAATAGGAAACTTTAAGTACTTTGGGATCAAACGTTTGTGATTCTGTTTTTAATGTAAGTTTATTTGTCAGAATGGATGTAAAGTAGTCTGACTTTAAGATTAATAGCTTGTTCTACATTACACTGCCATTTGCAACAAAAGTTTTAATTTAAAACGCCTTTTTTCCAAAAATGTAAATGAGTTAGTATGCTGTATTTTGATATCCTGGGAACTTGAAACTATCAGATTTAAAGTGGAGTTGTCTGTAGACAGAGCCTTGCTCTGTACAAATGTCATTGTCTTTCCTGAGTATTAATTTTCTGTACATTCCAAATAGCGTTATGGTGGTCTTGGTCTTGGAGAGCCTGTCTGAATTGCATGCCATAAATCAGATAAGACTCAGCACTCAGAGAAAACAAATGGAAAGCTGTTTGTGCTTTGTACTGTGAATTAGAACTTAGATTGACATAATTAGATCTCAGATAGGAGAAAATGCATCACCCTTTATAGGTCTTTTTATTGACTGTGTTCTGGGTTTTATATTCTGCGTATGGTGCTTTGTCTCTGACATTAAACTGGGGGCTCTACTATTGAGTAGTGCTCTTGATAACAGGAAAATGAAAGCGGCAAGTGATGATTTCAGCTCTTTTTTTCTTTTAAAGATTACTCTCACAAACTTGGTGTCTGTTGATGAGAGACTGGTTTACACGCCTCATCCTGAAAACCCTGAAAAGTAAGTAAGGGTATTTGTGTGCTTCTTTGTGTATAGGAGACATTATGTTAGTCCAATTCAGTTTATGTATTAACTTTTCTTTATATTCTCTCACAGAACTGTGCTAACTCAAGAAGCAATTATTACTGTTAAAGGCATTAGCTTGAGCAGTTACCTGGAAAGCTTAATGGCAAACACAATATCTTCTAATGCCAGAAAGGTACATCTTTATTCTGTTTCCTCCCTCTCTCTCCCTAACCTTACCTTTGTTTTTGTTGAAATAGTAATTGTCAGTCGTGTGCTGAATGCTGTGTTTGATTTCTCTAAACTTTGTGCACAGAGTTTCAAATTATTTTTTGTTGGACCTCAGCAAGTAGAATATAATATCCTAAAGCATGAAAAGGTTTCACTACTAAATTTTTGTTTTTCAACTAATACTGCACATCAGAACAAACAACCTTCAATGTGTATGCTACAGTTACACATAGGATACACATTTTTTTTTTCCAAAGCACCTTTTTAAACACTAACCTCCTATTTCCAGGAGTTAGTGCTAGTAGTGAATATAACTTCCTTTTCAGCCTTTATAATTTGGATTTAATGTTAGCATATTTTCTATGCTGCTTTGTCAGTTGTTCCGGTTCCTATCCATTATTGAGCTGTTTCCTTGCCTTTGGCTGAAAATAAGGTAGTGTAAGCAGAGGCGTGTTCTTTGAAGAGATTAAACTATGCTGGCTTTTGTAGGTAACGCTACACCAATTCCTCTGTCTCATGCTTGCTTTTTCTACTTGGCTTGCAGCCGTGGAACTGTACTTCAGCACAAGCAGAGCTATGGGAGTGCTTATTTTGAGCATGTTGTCCTGTCCTTCTTCGGGGAAGGTGGGAAAGAGGTGGGGTTGCTAGAGAAGTATAGACATCACTGCCTAACAGCAGGATGAACGCATCTGAAATTTGAATTTTTGCTCTGCATTGCTGGAGAGGTTCAGCACAGTGGGAATCTGGCACAGGTAACCCCTACTACGCCAGTGAGCCTGTGTTTTGGCCAGCCCTTTGTCCTTGTGAGAGATGTTGCTTGACTGAGGCAGTGTAAGCCAACTTGATAAGATGTACTTGCCAACTAGATCAGAGAGGAGATAGCCTCCTTTTCCTTCCTTCTGTGTGTTTCTTCAAAAATAAGAGGAAACCAGGTTAAAATCAGGGGATGGGGAAGGAGTGACAGGTAATTTCTAGACACTGAAGAGTAACTTTAACTAGCTGAGTGGTCTCTGTGTTTGTTTGAAAGTCATAAATGGAATGTGTTTCAGGTAAATTACAATTCTATTCTGATCTAGTTTCCATTCAGAAGCCTCTGTGGGGTATATATTCTTGAAAGACAAGTCCAAACCCGGTCTCACGACCAAATTTCAGGCTAACTTGGAGGTAGCAAAGCACTAGCTAGTTGAAATGGCCAGATCAACTGGAGACACTTAGAAGTCTTGGTTGAATTCCTCTCGTGGCATCTGTCACATTTGCATGTCTCTGTTGAACTCAGAGAAGGAGTGTAAGTATTTCCTGATACCTGTTCAGGTTTTGCCTGTGTGAGAGTTTGATTTCTTTTAAAGCTTGTTCTCTTGTTCTGCCATTTTCAAGGAGCACACTGGCTCACAAGCTTCTTGCAAATCAAGAAGACCTTCTTGTCCAGTGTGTTTCGTGGAAGAGTCTCTTGGGAGATTTTGAACTTGGCATGAATTTAAACTTGCTGTTACCAGCCCTTTCTTTGCTAGTCAGTAACCTACTCTGCTGTTACTAGCTCTTCTCGCATGCTGTGCTGTGCCTCTGTGCTCTTAGCACCCCTCTTAAACTTAAAGTCACTGAAAAATGTTCTGTTGTTCTGAAGTAATAGGAAGTAAGTATATTTTGCTCTGAGGTGGAGGTGGCAGATGATGCATTATTATTTTTAATGACGATGGAAAAATCATTTGCCGTACGTTGTAAATCTTTTTTGTGTTACTCCAGGGGTGGGATGCTATTGAGTGGATAATTCAAAATTCTGAAAGCGCTCTAAGCTAGCAGTTCTCCACATCTACAGTTTGTACTAACTAGTGGTAATGCCAGCATTCTTCTTCTTGGTACAGCATTTCAGCTTTCTAGCAAATATGTGCATGGATTGTTGTCATGTGAATTTCATAAATTAACCTGCATGTATGTTTTATATACATTGCATACAGGAATGGCAAACATCTTCATTGCACTGCAGTTGTAGAGAGTGAGAGTAGGTCAGATCTAGACCGGATCAATTAATCCGTGCTTATGCCACTGGACAACCAACTTGCTGCAGCCATGTCTTGTGCCACGCGTTATCGCTTACAGTTTGAAAGTGGAATGATGACTGCAGATAACTAGGCATGCAAATGAGTACCCCCACCAAGTGTTTGATTTGGTCCTGGTTTCTGTGATTTCCATATGTAAAACTGGTACCTGAAGAAATTAATAAATTGGTTAATGTCTGAAATTGGCATTACAAAAATGCAACAGAATTGTACTCTTAGGATACAAAATTGATTTTTTGAAAGAGATTGCCCAACAGGGGTAATCTTTTACATAGTGAAATGGCATTTGCTTTTCTTGTGCCTGAGGAATATTGTTGCCCTTCTGTGAACTTCTGTGGAAATCTGTACAAAGCTTGAAGCTGTCAGAATGCCAGGCTGTTCATGTTTTCCATTGGTCTTGTAGTTTTATTCATTTTGGTAGTGACATGTCCCTTAAGCAATGTGACTATGAAAAAACTTGACTTACAAGGCTGAGAGAACTGAGTTTACTTGTCTCTGTGATACCTCTGTGCAGACTGTTTTCCTTCCAGGAGTCAGTGTAGCCTGTCTCTGTCATTCCTGTATCGGCTTATGCTTCAACTAATAAGATTCCTTAAAAAAAAAAAAAAGAAAAAATCCATTATGCTGCTTCTCCTACTTAAGAATGTAGGGCTTTTAACACTGCTTACTTTGAGATCAGTGTATGCTATGAGTGTTTGCTTTTACCTTCTAATTCCACTAAGCTTTTATGGCTGTTTTTCTGGAAAACATCAACAACAAAGGCTTAGCATTTATCAGTCAGTCACTTAAGCTCTACCAACAAATCATCCGCAGCATTTGGTCTGCCAAACACGTCGTACTGCTACATATGCAATAAAGACTAATATAATATGCATGCTGGGTTATGAATGTGCTTGCTTAATGACATACTATAGAATTTGTTGTACAATATGAAACTTTATAGATCAATCCTCTGTCAGATTTAATTTTTTTTTTGGTAACTGGGTAGTTCTACGGTACTCGGAGGCTTTGCATCTTGTTAAGATTTGTAACTTAATTTTCTGTGCAGAATATTCCTGAAATCTTCCCTGCCAGTGTCACCAGTTCATTCTTAGCTGCAAAATAAAGCATGTAGCATATGCAGCTCTCAGGAAACGTGCATACCTACAGAGTCTCAAAAGCTGAAGGAAATACTTGGTGCTCCGGTTGAATATCGTGGATTTTTAAATTTTATTTTATTTTATCTTGTCAACGGATATATCAACCAAAACACTATGACCTGGTTGTTTCATAGTCAGGGCATGTAAAGAATCTCAGTATTTTTCTACTGAGCGTTTTCTACGTCAGAGGTTTTGACTTTCTGAGAACTCTTCTTTGTGCAATTAGACAAAAAAAAGACCTAAGCTGTTGCTGTCTTACTCAGTTCTCTCTGCCTGTGTCACCTACGAGAGGACATTTTAACCTGACTTTTAAATATCCAAATGTGTGCTTACTGAAAGATGATTCCCCCTCTCTCCCCCCGCTTTGTTCCTTAGGGAGCACTCCACTCAGCTAATTCCACCGCTAGTTACAACTTGTTGCTATGCAGTAGCCTGCTCCTGTCTGGGTGCTTTTATCCGTGCGTTGCTGGTGGGCCCAGGTCTTGCACAGGATGTAGAGATGGTACCACCTGCTGAAGCATGGCTGATTTGGTGGCTGATGGCTGATGGAAGGAACTCGGGAGTTAAATCATACTCTTCTAAAGACTTTTTTAGCAACCTGTATTTAAACTGGACAATTTAAATAATGTTTGCTTGATTATTGTCAGTATTTTTTAAAGGCATATCTTGAACTAAGTTCTTAAAAGATACTAGTTCTTGAGGTAGCTCTGGATAGGCCTGAATCCCCCTTTCTGAGCTCTGGCCAAGAGCTGAACACTTTGTTGTGATACATGGATGGCTCTTCCCAGGTTAAGGACTGTCTGCCAGTGCAGACGTAGCAATTAGAGTTTATTCTGTGAGTCCGTGTAATATGAAGAACTTGAAGAGAAACAGAGTCAGCCCTTCACTGAACTTAATGAGAGTCTTGAAGTAAATATGCTCTTATTCATAATAAAGCTTTATTTCTTTTAATAGGTTACACTTTGCAGCCTGGAACTGGCTTTTAATATTATTCCAGATTCATGTTTGTAGCCTCCAAAAAAATCTTCAAGAGCACGTGTGGGTTTTGTTTGGATTTTTTTTTTTTTTTTTTAGGTTTTCAAAGCTATTTATGTAGCTCCTTGTTGATGCTTATTGGTTTATAAAGGACAACAGCAAATTCTGGACACTTGAAGAGGTTTTTGTTCACTTAATCACCTATAATGCATGCAACAAAAATAGTACATCAGACTTCAGAGTAACTCTGTGTCTGTGGGGAGGGCCCTTTCCCTTAGTCTCTGCAGCGGGCTTGAACACTGACACTGGCTCTCCTGAAGACTTAGGACTTTCTAGGCTCAGACCCTTTATATCCAGGACTTCTCTAGACTGTGCCAGAGACATGTGACTCCCAGTTACTGCTCTCCCCTGTCTGCACTTCTTATTCTTAGTAGGGTAATAGAGGTGAGTGTCTCTTGGCTTCTCTTTAGGTGAAAAAAGGCCAGGTGTTTTCCCGGTCTGATATCATTTGCTTGTTTTGTCAAAAGCTGTCGTTTGGAGATTGTGAAGCTCTAAAATCTTGCACTTATGTTTAGTTAAAGGGCTTCTCTTTATTTTCTTGGCTTCATTGCGTGGCTGGCAGCGTGCTTATCTTGTGGTCGTTGGGGTGCAACTGCTACAGGGTCTTCTTAAGGCAAAAGGTTTTTGACATGCTTATTTTGCTAGGTTCTTCGGCTCTTATTAAAGCATTGGCTGTCAGCGCCTAGCTTTGAGGCACTCCCATTCGAAGAACTGAACAGAGAAAGACCGTACCTTGATATAACATGTACAACTGTAGTCTCAGTCTGGTTATATGCTGAAAAGTTGCTGTGCATGAATGTAGAATTCAGTGCGAGTCCATCCCTGAACTCTTGCTAGATACCAAATCAATTAGCTGCTGCTTCAAAGAGCAGGAGACTATCTTTCTTTGTCCTGGATCTTCTCAAAAACTGTCCATATAACTTGGCAATGAATCTGAGAACAGTATCTAGACTTTGCTGTAGATTTGCTGATATTCTTTGGGGGGTGGGAGCAGCAAACAGTATAAAGAGCAGCATTCTGACATAAGGGGACAACTGCAAATTAGGCTTTTTGGCTAGGTGCACTCCTGGGAGCTCACAGCAGTATTGCATTTACTGCTTGAGTACGGGTTAAGCAAATGCCTTTGCAGTGAAGTTTCCGTAAGAAGATGCTCAGAAATTATCAATATAATCTGGTATCAAACTATGCAGGCCACGGAGTTAATTTTAAAACAAGTCTTACGTCTGACAGAGGAAAAACTATAGAAACATGAGCAGTGGTGTTGTCTCTGTTCTGATCCTAAATTCCAGTATTTTCCTGGCAGGGTCGGGATGCCCTGGAGTGGGTGATCAGCAAACTAAACACAGAACTGGAGGAGCTGAAGTCAACGCGCGAGGGCATGAAACCAGCCATGGCAGCAGCGTCAACAGAAAACTAAAACCAAAAATAACCAAGTAACCCACAGAAAAGTTTTAGTCTGGAGACTCGTTGTAGGTCTCCCTCCCAAGGCTGATCTGCGTAGGTTTTATATATTTATAATAATACTGGATCAGCGGAAAAGTAACCTCATCCGTCATCTCCACAGCAGCTCCTGTTGCCTACTGAAGATTAAATTGTCCTCCTGCAGATGCTCTTTTCATTTAAAGAATTTATTTTTTTTTAACACTGGAAACAAAACATTTAGCACATTTAAAACTGCCTAAATGTGCCTTTTTGTAAGATAGAGAGTATGTTATATTTATACCATCTTGGTTTTTCGTACTCAAACTTGAAAAGAACGTATGTGTGGTATTAAGGATTTTTCCATGCAAACATTTGCTCTGTGAAGGGCTGATAGGTACTAGAGCACTGAATTTTGTCTGTTTTGTAACCTGATAGTGTCTTACAGCCATTTAAAGGGAAGCTTGTGAGTCAGAATGTGATGCTGTAGAATTAGATACCTATCTAGAGGATCATCCCGAAAAGCTACAACTTGTTTGGTACTCTCTTTTCCTGCATTGTTGAAATGTGCTGCCTGAACGCGACACACAGCTACTTTACCTCTTAGATGTTTGTATCCGAACAAAGATAAAGTTTCTATTGATGTTAATAGCCTAAAAGAGTTTTTTGGTGGGGAGAAAGGTATAATTTATTTTCATATTTATTTACTTGTCCGAGTTCCTTGCCTCCCTGTGAGGAGAGGAGTAGTAATTCCTGGAAGGTGCTGGAAAATACTTCTCATATTTATCTCTAAGAAGGGGGGTACTTGTAGGCTACTTGAACGAAGAGACTGTGCTGTTCCACTGGTCCTTGCTCTTCACGTCATGTCTTAACTGAGGGGGAGGCTGATGCAATAACCAGAGGAGCTGAAATCGGAAATAAGATGGAAATTTGAAATCCAGAGGGTAAGGTCTCAAGAACGAGCACTTTTCATGCCCTGATGGAGAAAACAAGAGGACAAGAAAAACAAATGGACTCTACTTTTTGAGTGCTTTCTACTACCTATTGACTACCAGTGTAATTAAATTTTTTTTTAACACTTTTCCACATTGGTACAAAATGGTTTTAGGATAATTTTAAATTATTCTCATCATCTAGAAAAATGCTGCTGTAACTGCAGAAATTGTATCCTATAAAACATGCATTAATTGTGAAAATTCCTAGCCTTGTCTGGTGTTCACAACATTTTCGTATTTGGTCCAGGTGCAGTAGCTGTTTCTTAGCCCTCTGTTAGGGCATTTAATCTTACTTTTTGGTGTGCACACAAAGTGAACTACATGTTGCGAGGATGTTTACTCGTTCAAGTGGCAAGCTTGCGTTTAGGAAGCTGTTAAAGAGCATGAGTAACTTCTAGAAAACTAGAAGAGTAAAATGTTGGTCACTGTTTTGATCTGGTAATTTTAAAGTGTCTGTAGCTTAAGGGAAATTTCAGCGTTCTTCTTCTGGTTAGTTTGAAAGTGAACGTTAATTTATGTGTAACTATAGTTTCACTAAATTACATGATCCTAATGAATAAACTTAATTTAAAAAGATATCTATATTAGTTGAAAACAATTAAATGAGTAGCTTATATTTACATTGCTCTTTTTATATGGACCTAAAGCCTTTCTTATTTTGGAACAGAAATGTAGAGCTTAAAGTCTGATAGCAGCTCCTTTCTGGAAGATACACTGGATAGCTTTGGTGCAGGTCGGTTGTGCTTCTCAGCAGAGCGGCGCCGGTTCCTGGATAAAGGGTGCAGGAGATGTTCTAGCTCCCGGTGGCGTTCGGCTAGGAAGGGGAGTGCAGCTGTGGCAGAGCTCTGCGAACGGAAGGAATAGATGAGTAAGTGTCCGTGCATGTGGAAACCCGTAGTAAGGCATTTCCGTGCGTGCCTACTGGAGACGATGACAGGGTCACTGTCGGGGGGGTAGAAGAGCCTTTGGAGAGGTTCATGTACTGCTTCAGCTTGGCAGAAATGTCGAAAGCTGCTTCTTGCATCAGATTTGAAATAATTGCTCAGTGTTGTCTTAAAGCCAACTTACTTGTGTGTAGCACCTTCCAGCACTAGCTGGTGTCCCAGAAAAGTCACCACAGGCTCCTTTATTCAGTCTATGGCTGGACTCCTCTGCCACACCTTAGGGTCAGGACCAGTTAGGAATCAATTTTCTGTATTGCTTTCTTTGCACTTTGTTTCCTTCTTCCAGGAACAAATCCTCGCCTGCTTGTGTTGCACCATCTCCTTTCCGTTCCATTCCCCACTGGTTTTGGGCTGCTGCTTCTCCACATTTCATACTATTTGTGAATGCTATGGCGAGGTGTTTGTTTTGCCCGGCTGCCTGCTGCTCCACTCGCCATGGATCAGCACCTTGCCTGCTTGTGCTCAGCCCTCTTCTGCTTTTCTCCAGGCTAAATGGGAGTTGTGAAGCTTTGGGTAGGAAAAAGACTTATTTCTTCCAGAGGCCAGTTTGGTCACCCTCTCTCTGCGGCCGGACAGCGCTGCTGGTTCTCGCCCTGGCTTTGGGGTAGGGGACACCACTGCACCTCTGGGCTTACTGGTCTTCTGTGGTCGCTCATTTTGGCAGTATACAAAGGACCTCGCAGGCAGTGGTCACACTGGGACCAAGTAGGCTCCGGTGTTCAGCAGATGAAGTGATTCTAAATTTCCTGTACGCTTTCACTCTTCTGCTTTCTGCTCATCTAGTTTGCATGTGGGGGGGTGGTGTGTGTGTCCTACCTGGAGGGGTCCCACCCTTCTTTTCCCTTGACCGTGTGACGCTTCTCTGTTGGATCTGGTGGGATCTGTAGCTGTATGCTCAGCCCTGCTGTGCTTAACACTGGTTTTGAAGCACTCCGTCCCTCACCCCACTTCTGTCACTATTACAGTCCGAGTTGACCCCTTGGGGCAAAACCCCCGCTGCCTTTGGAACCTACTCATCTTGGTCCTTCCCTAGGGAAACTCCCCCATCTTGTCTTGATTTACTGGAAATGGCTACAAAATATTTCTGAAGTCAGTTTTATGTAGTGTGCACTGGCCGAGGGCGTCTGTCAAAGACAAAGCCGCGTGTGAGGGCAGGGGCCAGGCTGCCTGTGGCAGTCGGTGCCAGCGTAGCAGGTCTCCAGCGTGGTTAGCAGGTCGGCTGCTCCCCCTGCCCGGGAACGGCAGCTGCGCCGGGTGTGCCTGCTGTGGAAGGATGGAGGTGGGGATAGATGGTTCCTGACTGCAGGGAAACTGAGGGAAGATGGCAGCGGTGATTCCCAGAGTGCGGCAAACTGGGCATGCTAGCCTGTGGCCCCTTTTAAGGTGTTGAAGGTACCAAACTTGAGGTAAACTCTGGTTTCTGGGCGATGTTTTTAACGCGAGTGCAGGCGGGCTCATGTTAGCAACAACAGGCATCAACTTAAAGCAGCGCAACCAAATTGTCTTGTGTGTAATCGGGAGTTCTGGTTTGTTTTCCGACTTGCCCTTATACCAGTGTCCTCCATGCCCCCCCCGCGCCGTACTTCTTACTTTTTTCCCCCCACCAGGTCAGCAGGCACCATGGGGGAAGGGTCATATGTGTTGGGAAAAGGGACAATCCTAGTCCTAGTGGAAATTGCAATATTCTTGAAAGATTTGCTTAACGGAAGTAAATGCACCGAACTGCAGCACGTAACGTGTTTCAGGAGCTGATGTACAGCACCTCGGCAGGCACTGATGTACGTGACGATGTAATAAGGTAGCACTGAGTAAGAGGACGTTCCTTGGTGTGACACTTTTAATTTCAGATCTTCAGGTGGAGCAGGGGGTGACACCTTTCCTATTCTCGCGTCTTCCTAGATTGTAAGCTGTGAAGGGCAGGACTCCGCCAAGCGTGTGTGTACCCTGTGGTGCTATCTTAAATAAACGACATCCTCAGTTTAACACACAACCGCTTCTGGGTGTATCTGTCGGCTGTGACATAAAATGGGCTGTTGGTTTCCAGAGAAGGCTGCAGGAACACGGGTGTTAGTGGGTGCTGGGCCAGCAGCGGGGCCCAGTACCAGGCTCCCCAGGGCTCCCCGTGGGCCACACGCCCTGCTGGCCAAAAGCTTGGCAGGGGCCCTCGGGGCCTGACCTGGTAACTCCACCTGGGGCTGGGGCTGCTTCATTTTGCAGTAAAACAGGGAAGCGTCATCTAAAATGATTAGTCCTGACTTATCAATAAGGCTTTATTTATCCGGTAAACTGTCTTCTTACCCCACCAATACTGTTTGCCACGAGTCTAAATCACGCGCCAGCCTTTTCATCACGGCTCCAAGCGGCAGGCCCTGCTTTCGCTGTCACTTTATTCAATGAAGAAAGGCATCGTTGTGAAGCACAGCTCCTCTCCTCTTAATTCTTCCACAGCTGAGGCGACTGAGGTGTGAGTCTCAGTTTACTGGAAGGCACCTGCAAGTAAAGTCGTCAGTAAGGGCTCCTTATTTGGGGCCCTGCTGGGACAAGACTTCCCTGTTTTGTAGAATTTTGTTTCTAACCTGGTTAAAACCTGCAGCAGCTGAGGGTCAGGGCTCTACCTGACCAAACCCCGTGGAACGTGGGGCCTTACCAGCTGTACCGGGTGAGACCCGATGCTTGTGGCCTTGCAGTTAGCTGGAGAAAGCAAGAGCAAGACACTGCCGTTTTAAAGAACTTTTTTTATTAGTAACGCATAAACAAGAAATCGCATTTCCCTACCACATAACATGAAAACGAGCAGAAGACGATTCCATTGCCTTTCTCTGTTAGAGCTGATGCCCCGGGTGCACCTGAAGCCGCACAGACGGCACATGCGCAGCGACAGCACAGAAGCAGGAGAAGTTCGAAGGGGAAGGGCTTGTGCTTTAGGCCTGTTAATGTCCAAAAAATGCATCTCCTGTTTGGGATTGTCTTTGTTCCTTCATTAAAAGGAGGGGTTTGGGGAGGGGGAACGGGCTTTAACAGAAATACAGCACAAATACACTCCTCATATCTTCGTTTTGCTTTCTAACTCGGCATTCACTGATAAAGTGCCCACCAGCCCCTTCAGCGGAACCGTGACCGGCTTAAATGTCCAAGCCCAGGCTGGGCCTCGGCCTCTACCCGTCCTGTAAGCTGGGCCGTGAGAACGCAGGCCCCCCGCCCCCAGCTCTCTCTCTCTGTACTTACATCGACTTTGCTGGTGCTTGTCTCCACCAAGCGTCAGGAGCCAACCTCCTGCAGGAGTGGCACCCACTCACACCCGCTGTCCTTTCATTCTGGCTTTAGCACCCCCCGGAAGCCCAGCTGACAATCCCACCTGCGGTGTTTGTCCTACGGCCCGTCCTGTCGAAGCCAAGCCCTCTCGGCCTCCCGGTGCGCAGCGCTGACCTGACTCCGGTTAGGGAAAGGCAGGGAGGACCCACGGCTTAATGTGAGCGCTACAACTGCGTGGGAGGCACCAAGACTGTTGAGTTTTCACACTGGCTGCGCACCTTTTTGCACTTACAGGGTTTTTTTAATCAAAGGGGTTAATAATGAAACAGGTCTTTCCCAGCTGTGACTGTACATGGAGTAGCCTGGCACCTCGAAAGACTGTCTCCTTAAAAACTGTCTTTGTTATTAGCCATAGAAAGGTCTATTCCACACGGCTTCCTCTAGAACTGTTCTACAAAACCCATCTCGCTGACCTTTGCAGGGCGCAGCGGCTGCTGTCATTACTTCAGGACACGGAGCCCAGGCTCCCCGCGTCTCTGGCGCTGGGGTCAGCCAGGCGCTGCCACCAGAGGAGAAGCTGAAAAGTCTCTGGAATTCAGTGCAAATGAACTGGAGCTGCCGCCACCTCAAATCTGCTGTGTCTGTCCGGTAACTATTCAGTGCCATCTCCTGATTCTCCCCTATGACATTCACCGAGCGCGGGCTGCCGTGGTAAAATTAATTCCCAAATCTTTGCTTGTCAAAGTGGTGTAAAGCTTCAGCTGTCTGGAATTCAGTGCACCTGGAAGTGGTGCTCATTCCTTTCAAGGACCAAAAGCCGATGGAAGCTTCCAGTGCAGGATCCTAACAGCCCTGACGCTGAGCACTCGCCTCGCAAAATTCCAGCAGCTGCAACCGCTTTGTAGTCCCTGTTTTCACAGATGGGGACCCCGGGGCACAGAAGGACTCACAGCTTGTGCCAGGTAAACTGAGCAACAGGAGCGGCTCTGGGATCTTGCACTGTCAAGCCAAGAGCGGGAGGAGGGCCCTGGGCGCCGGGGGCCCGCGGGTGCTGCCCAGCACCCACCTCTGGCACCAGCCCCACTGCGGGAGGGGACTCGATGGAGCTGCCGTGAGGACAACGCTCACGGAGTTACACTTACGTGTCAGGAAAGGGGTTCTGGGTCATGGGTATCACGTCAGGCTGAGCTAACGGCCCTCCCTGGTTGGTCTCCCGCTGGGAAGTTTTGGTGAACAGTAATTCCAGGTACCCCAAAAAATCTGAAATACAGCCGTAAAAATCAGACAGAAACAACAAAACAGATCTTTATAGCTGGAATCAATATTCATAAACATTCTCAGATTGGCCTTAGGATACATACATACAAAAGAAGAAATAAACCAGAGCAGCTCCAAGTTATCAACATGGAAATCCTGTAAAATTTTATGGTAACGTCAACATAATCCATACACCATAGCACCGGAGCGTGCAGTCCCAGCACCTTTCCCTCCTGCCTGTGTGTGCTGTCACTGTTTCACAGATGAGACTGAGCTCCTAAGAAAGACATTCCTAAAAGACGTAGGGAGCTGCCGGATGAGGTAAAGCAGGAAGGCAGCCACCTGCAGCCTAAAGTTGGAGCTTCTAACTTAGATTTAACCTACAGAGCGTGCAGCTGGTGACTAACCGGGGAGCTGATGCTGAACTCGCCTGGGGGAGAAAAAGGGGAGCTTGAAAGAGAAGAGAGAACAACGTCATAGTTGTGGTAACAATGTGCTCTCCACTTCTGGTTTTAAAACTAAATCCATCAAAAACCTCTCCCAACGACAGCCAGCTTTTCTCTCCCAAAGCTGAGGACGCGTAGGAGAAGCGCCCCTTGGCTAGAGACTGGCCGTGGTGGAAGCAGCAACACGTAGGTCACAGAGGGAGTGGGCTGGGGCGACAAGCCGGTGCTAATCACGTCACTGGGGTTACACAAGCAGTTTTATTGCTATTCTATAAGTACTCTGACATGTTTCCCTCCCTTCATGCAACCCAGCCAGTGTTCATCACTCTCATTAACAATTCTTTGCCAAAAGAAACGTCTGACCGATCTTGCAAAACTGTAAAAGCACAGAAGAAGAAAAGGAGAGAGGCAGAACCTTTAAATCAGCTTCCACATGAATAATTAACAGACAAAGGCTATAACCGAAAGGCATTTTATTTTTGCCGGGTAACACTCCTCCCTGTCTAAAGGAAGTAACGGGGAAGGGGGAAAAACTAAACCAAATCCCCAAAGCAAATATTGTCACCGTGAACGTTAGAAGCTTCAGGTTTTAGAGAAGCGTGAGCGGCAGCAGAGGCCAGCTCCCTCCCTCCCTCCCTCCCTCCCTGCGGCAGAGCTGCTTCTGCATCCTCCACAACCAGCTTCCCGTACAAAACAAGACTGATGCTTCCAGTGGCATTTGTAACTCCTTGGGTCTCCTACGACGTATCTAAACAGACCCTGGGCACGTTAATGAAGCTAAAACAACAAAAAAAAAATTAAAAAGATTTTAAAAATTCATGGGAGCTTGCTCGCTGGGCTAGTCCCGCATTCTGCTCAGCGGTAATTCACTCTAAAATGCCTATGGAGTGCAAACCGTAGTAGGGGGCTGAAAGCGTTAACTGTCATAAAGATAATAGTCAACACACATATAAATAAGACTCATTTCCTTTTTAAAACGTCGTGGGAAAGTCAATTCCCACTGCATGATTGACGGAGACTTCCTAAATATTAATAAATATATTACACGTATTTACAAGCTTCTGATTTCATCCTCTGACGCTAATGTGAAGTTCAGAGCGTAACTAGGACGTGCCGGGCAGCACCGCGGGGGAGGCAGGCAAAGAAATGGCTGCAGCGGATTTAGGATGCTGGTGCAAGCGGCGAGATGATGGAGAGCTAAAAATAGCCCACTCCGCAGAGATCCAGGCAACAGAGCTCCTCCAGGCTCCGCACGACAAACCAACCCCCTGCTCTCTCTTTTGCGGAACGAAAAGGCCAGGATAATGCGGAGCAACTGTGGCAGAGAGGAAAGGGATGAGAGGGAAGGGGGGACAGAGGCAGCCCTCCACACCACCTTTCTGGCGCTTGCTGCAACGTGTGTCAGCAGCCCAGAGGGATTTTTCCCCAGGGAATAATGGCGGGTGTCCATGCCCTGCCCCACGGCAGCTCCGCCTGAGCAACACGGAGCAGTTTGTACAACCTTCCCCTTATCCTTTGGTGTTAGTACCTGGGCTAGTGCAGCAGGGCCTGGCCTGAGCCAAGGGCTACTGGCCATCCCGGGAGGGCAAAGCTGGACCCTGAGGCTCTGCCGCTTCCCCAGAGCCGCCCCTGACACCGCAGAGGTGGAAGGGGACGCAGGAGTGCCGCGGCGGACTCAGTTTCCTTTGCACACTCAGGATTTAGTCCTGCCTGCATCCCTCTCAAGGGGGAAAATAAACGAGCTGGACACCCTGCACCTCAGGGGCTTGAGGAAGGCAGGGAAGAGGGCTGCCAGCAGAGGACCGAGACACTGCAGCACGTGGCTGCGGCATTTCCAGGAGAAAACGGTAAGAACAACACCAGGGGAGACGCAAAGCGAGATTTCACGCATTTCTTTCGGTCGAGTTTTCCCGATGCACCGCGCAGCAAACACAGGGCCCGGTTTTGGCACAGAAAGAAGAAAAAGTGCTGATGTGAGAAAGATGAGGCGAGGCCTCCAGCAAGAGCGGGCCTTTCCCATCGGTCTGTCTGTGCGGCTCACCCCCTGCAGCCCCACAGCCTCGTCTCACGCCCGTTCTCCAGGGGCTTTAAGATGCCCATTTCCAGAGGTACCCCGAGGAGAGGGTCGGGACAGCTGACCTTACACGGGGGAGCTAAGATGGAGACTTAGCCTTGAGCCCGGCTTTTCCCCTTTGCATTGGTTCAGCAAAAATTAAAAACATTCTTTCAATAAGCCCTGCATATGCAAAAAAATCTCATTTTTCCAAAGGGGCATTTAAAGAAAAATAAGGATGGATGGATGAGTCCCTGGGAAGGTTTAAGGAGACTTTTGCAGGTGCTTTTCGAATCAACATACAAAGATAGGATACGAGTGGCTGCTCCGAAGGCTGCAACGTAAGATATGTGAAGGGGATGCCTTGTTCCCGCGGGGCAGCGGGAGGCAGCCCGCGGCAGGGCTGGAACCCAGCTACCGCAGGGGAACCATCCAGCCCCGCTGCCCCACGGGCTCCGCGCCGTGCTGTGCCTTCCCAGGGCTGGCGGGGCAGTCTGCCTTCTCTTGGGCTTAGCCACGCACAAGGTTTGGACCGGAGAATCTGGTTTGATTTAATATGTCTTTAAAATCACGTCAGGGAAATCCAGACCCAGCTACTTTGGAGCAGTTCTGAGGTATCTCTCATTAATCCGAAGTATAGAAATGTTAATAAATAGATCTGAAACTTTTCTGCTATGTCATTCTATAATACACTGCTATATAGATATTAAATATGCCTCAGGGTATTAAAAATTTTATGAAAAAGTTACAGTAGTTGATTTTCAAGTATTAATAACTTGGCTATGTTAGCTTGTTTTTAAATACCAAAATGATCTGGCCCCAAATTATTGACTAAACTCTGGCTACGCCCGAATTTAAAAAAAAGTATTGTGAATATAAAAAAAAAGTGCAAAAAAGCATGAGATGTCAGTTAACGTTGTATCATTCTTGTCTTGGAACTTCTAAACAACTAGTCTAGCACTCTTCCATATGCGAATTAAAAAGGGAAAAAAAGGATGAGAAAAGGTAAAAGAAAAAAAAGAGAGAGAGATTGCTCCCAATCTGAGACAGCACCGTCCCAAATTTCAGCAGAACACGAATTTTTACAGCCAAGTTACAAACCCCAGAAAAAATGGGGTTCTCAGTGGATATGCTGTCAGACAGAACTGTAGCGGTATTTGTGTGCTCCACTATAATACAAATGTACACCTCACCCACCATTTTCTCCGAGTAACGACGAGAACAACTTTACAGGTATTCAGTTAAAATTAGAAGCCTCCCTTATTTCCCATCCTCCCCATAAACTGTACAACTCTGTCTACTACTAAAATTCACTGCTACTAGTAGTCGTCATCATCATCATACATTCAAGATAGAAAGTAAACTACTAAAACCTGCTCAGGAGACACTCAGAAGTACACTAAGGCTTAAAAAGCACAGCAGCTCAGGGGAATGGCCAACCACACGGGCGAAGGGCTTCATCCCGTGATTTGCCCCAGGACACAGACTTTGCAGAGCGCCGTGCTGAACCCTCATCTCAGAGCAACCAAAATAGTTCAAAGAAAAGATGGTTTTGACCACAATCGCTCACGCTCGGCGTCTGGTGTGCGCTGCGACCCTTTGCTGTCTCAACTAGGACGTGAGCATTACTAGGGTGGTAACGCCAATACGACTTAACGCTGACGCTTTGCTAGATTTGGTTCTCCATTAAACATATGTTTTCAGCTCATCTCCTGAAAAATGATTCAAAGCATGGTTAAAAAAAGACTGAAAGCAAGAAAAGGCTTTCTAGTTTCAACGCACACATACAACAGAGGCAACAATTTCAAACTACTGATTTTCTTCCGGCGCAAGCAGCTGACCCGTTGCATATCGTTCTGCACAGATCTAAACATAGCGTTTCTGTGTCTCTGGGAACTGCTGGAGTAGGAAATCCTGTGACCTAATGCAAATTCAAGCCAGTCAAGTGAAACCGAAGCAATGGGATGGGAATCCAGTTTCAGTGACCTTGCCCATGGACGATGAACTCATGAAGACAAAAGCAAAGGAAAAGGCACAAGGCTCAGATCTCATTGATAGTCCTTTCAGAGGGGCAATATTCAGAGGTTCCTGGCGATGACATGTAGAAGGACTGCGTTTTCCTTTTTAACCTGGCTCGCTTGTTGGCCAGAGATAGGCTGCGCCGGCTTGAATTGATGATTTCTGAAATAAACTTCTTGCAGTCCACACACACCTCCATCGTGCTCCAGTCCTCCATTAACTCTTTGGGAAACTCTTCATGTGACTTATCCACAGATTTGGACCTTGAGGTCAACCTGAAAGGCAAAAGAGCAGGACCTGTCACACTATTTAGCAGCACGGCAGTGGGCCCTAAGGGACACCTTCAGGAAACGGCACATCAGAATGGTCTTGATATAAATCTTCCTTTCTCCTGTCCCAAAAATGACACCAGGAGACCAAACACTGGAGAGGAAAGCTTCTGCCAGCAAGATTGCAGGGTCACTAACTGAGGGTATATGTAACATTTACCTTAACAAAAACAACCTTACTAATAATAACAACTATAAAGAGACGGTGTGTTTAGCTAATTTGACACGGCATAACAGCACTAGTGAGTTATGCAGAGGGCTTATACTGTAGATCACCTCAAAAAGGAGCATTTCTTTTATATTTAATTTCTTGGATTAGCTTTGACAACCATCTGCATGTAAGATGTAAAACCAGCAGATAACTTGATACTGTCAAACTGAAACTAGTGAAAATCAGATTTAGAAAAATTAGGAAAAAAGGAGATAAGTCTGTGGAAGACACCATTGAATTCCCATTCAGTGAGTGATTCAAGCCTGCAAGACTTATCTCCGGAGAGTCTATTCACACCAGAAAAAGACGTGCTAAGGATATTTTTGCAGAGGTGTTACAGAAATACAGTTGTAGGGTTTTTTTGTTTTTACTCTCATTATTTTTCACCTGTAAAGCGAAAAAGATTTAAGACACACTGTTAGTATGGCTATTTCTGTGAATCAAAGCAGTAAGTGTAAGAGACATGGATTTTCAGGCTTCAGAAAAATTACTACAAGCATTAGAAACATTGGCAACTACAAAACAGGTAGACAGCATCTTCGTAATGACTTATAACTCAGTACGAAATACTTTGGAAGTATTTCCAACAGACACACGTGAGCCAGGATTGTTTCTCACCTGGACATGCTCCGCAGCGATCGGTGGTGACTGGTAGAGGGTTTCTCTGGCCTCATAAAACTTTCTCCTCTTTGCAAGGTTGAAGGTCCCAGCGAGAAGATGGGGAGAGTGGAATATGGCTTTGATGGCAACCGCATCTGTTGAGAACAGCAGGAGGGACATGCAGTATCATTACAAAGATTACAGCTTTTTAGAAAGGGTATAGCCATAAGTTTACGCACTTACTTTTTTGCAACACTGTGAGCATACAGGCCTGGGGGAGAAAGCAAGAGCATGAATCACTGCACTGGGAAAAATCACATTTAAGTCAAGAATAAGGGATAAATGTTTTCAGGAGTTCGAATCCTCCCCCATCCTCCCCTTAAACAAACATTAAAGCTCTTTCAATGCAATAACTTCAATCAGAGCATGAAGTCAAAAGCAAGGAGAAATGCTAAACAAGAACTACAGCTAAATTAAAAATAGTACAAAAAAAGAAAAAAAGAAAGAGCTGTTTTTTCCTCTAAAGAAACCTCCTTTGCTAAGTGACACAATAAGTCAGTGTTTCCATAGATCACCAGACTTATTGTCTCACTGTTCGACTTAAAATTTTTCATTTTGCCTGCAAATGATTCCTTTTCCCTTCTCCTCCCACAAATACTCCAAAAATAATCCAAAAGGTAAATTGTCTTGAAATGTTTTCCCCAACAACAGAGATCATGCAACTGTTGATGCAGGAGTCTGAATAAATTCCATCTCACGGTCCCACGAGCATAAAAGACAAATGAGTGTTTATTTCACTTTTAGCCAAGAGTTTCAGCTGGACGAAGCAATTCTGTCACTTAGGAAGGAACTGATTTTGCATAATTTTTTTTTTAACAATGACTGTTACAGAAATAAAACCAAACAACAGTACACAGCCAAAACATTTGGGGGTTTCTAACATATAAACAACAGTATTTTTGTTTATATATGTATATAAATATATGCATATATTTATGCATGTATAAATATATACATATATTTATACATACAGTATGTATAAATAACAGTATTTTTCCCTTTGAAATGGTACTCATTTATTAACAGATATTAAATATTTACCTCTTACAGAACTGACAAGTGTAAGACCAGGTGAAGAAAGAAAACCTTCTTGTTCGACAGCAAAAGCAGAGCTGAAAGAGGAGCAGAGGAGTCACAACGTTAGGCAAGGTCCCGCACAATAATGACTTCATCTAGCAGCTGCCATCAGTGAGACCCCAGCTGCAGTACTACATCCAGTTCTGGGGCCCATACTTCTAAGATGACACTGAAAAGAACGGTCCAGAATCATATCTTCATAGATTCAGAAATACTCCTTTAATTTTCTACCTAAATTCAATACTTGTCAGTTAATTATTAACTTATTTTTACTCCTCCCTCACTCATGTTCCTATCATTATTACACGAAAAAGCAACAGGAAAGTAAGGGTAACGGCAGTAAGGAAGGGTAACTTACAACAGAAGAACACAAGAGCAAATGGGCATAAATTCAGCCACGAATTCTGGCTGGAAACTGTTCCTGACCACCTGGGTCAGGCTCTGGGACACAAAGTTTTTGCCTGTGGTGACATTTGATGATCTTCTTCCAATCCAGCATTCCTGAAAACTAGAGGAGGTGCAGGAAAGAGCTATTATAGCAATCTTACTTGAGGAAAACCTTCTTTATAGTGGGCTAATAAATACCACCTATTCAGTTTATTCAAAAGAAGTATGGACGACTGCTTAAGAATATTTCCAGGAAGGAAAGGCATTGAACAATGAAAAGTTTTGCAGTAAAACAAATTTGATATACTGAGATCCAACGACTCAAGTGAGGCTAGATAAATTTGGTTAGAAATAAAAGTGAATGATTTTAATAGTGGTGTAATTAATTAAAGCAGCAACTTACTCTGAAATTTGATAAAAGCTCATGACTAAGCTTTACATATCATGATGAGATGCAGTGGGTGAACCTAATGAATGACATTTTAAGATTCTTGTTCCTCTGCCTTAAATGTATTAAATCTTTAAACTAAATCTGCATAACAGACACAGGTAGGCCTGTAGGTAAAATACACTGTGAAGTCAAAATACACTTGCTGGAAGTGTTCAAGAAGCATAAGTCAAAAGTGGGAGTAAAGGACACTGCTTCTACTGGTTAACACCAATACCCAATCTGCAGTTTAAAGACAAAAAAATGTGTTAGTTAATGGGTTCTCTAATATTAAACCTCCTTCTGGGGTCACATGTTGTCTGACTTCTCTGAAGGCTTTCATTCCCTCTTTGCTTGACAGTGAGGATAATTATGAAAAACCTGCTGTAACTTCCTACTGCTAGCTGTTCCTCTGTTTTCTGGAATAGAAATGCTGCAGAAGGCATAGGGACAGAAATCACTTTACTCAATAAAGTTTAAAACATACACATACAGATACACTCTGATAATTGCAAACGCTGCTGCATTTTTATAGACAATCTAAACACATCACGTATTTCCATGAAAAGTTTTGATGTTTCTGCACAAAATTCAAGGAAACCAACCCATATGCTTAGACGTTTAGGGGGAGTTTGGTGGATATTAATTCTTTTTCTCCAACACAGGATAAGAAACAAATGTGTAAACAGGAGGCCTGTGCGACCGGCCTCCCTCAATAAGCTTCGGAGCCTCCGTGGACCCAGCCCTACCTTTCCTTTCTTGAGAGCAGTGTAGACATCTTTATATTGCTGGTACTTTTCCAGCTCCGCCTTCACCAGCACCTGACGGATGTGCATCACCTCCTCCACCGTCAGAGCCAGACACTCCACCGGGTAACAGAACTCCTCCTGGAAGCCAAAAACCCCGTATTATTTCAAAGCCAAATGGCTTCTTCCAGACTTCAACCTACACTACCAGCCACCTGGTTAGTAACTCCAGAAACAGAGGGTTTCTCCCTTCAAACTGGAATAGCACTGGCTCATTCATGGGCATCACATGAGTTTCAAACCATCGGAGACTGCGTAAGTGTGATCTAAATGGTCTGATGCTCAGCCTTTACAACAATGACAGTTTTCTTCGTTTTTCCTCCTCAAACCACCTGACCCTTCTCTCCATTCGTCTTTTATCACAAAGATTTGTTTAAAACCAATCGACGTTCTGGCTTGTAATTTGAAAGGGAAAAGGTAATTTGACAGATGGTATTACTATTACATGTATTGTTCGAAGTCACGCAATTTCTCTGAGACTTTGTGGTGCCCAGAGTGGCCAAGGAAAGTTGTTAGTAGCCCATTCTAGCAGAAATTTTTATTCAGTGGTACCATATCTTGGTGCTCACATGATCAGAATCCCACCAAGACTACAAGAGGTTATGGCAGTTCAGGCAGAAAAGTTCTCCTTTCTGCCCCAAGAAAGTAACAGCAGCAATTTAAGCTTTATAGAATAACCTTCAAATAGAAAGCAGAAGAACTGGTTACCCAGTGTTGCATTACTAATGGCAGAGACTCAAACCTTGAGTCTCAAATCGAGTCTCAAATAGAGACCAGCAACACAACTTCCCACTTAGAAAATTTTGCGTCTGGTCTGTATTACAGCATTGAGGAGAATATTGAGTAGAGAACTCATGAATTCGGTACCAGAGAATAAAAAGCACCAACCCAATTTGTAATCCAGCCCTGTAGTTGATTATACATTTCCAACAGAAAGACAGAAACCTCTGTGGGAACTCCCATGGCTTTATGCTTAGCGAACCTTTTCAGTCAGCCCAGAGGGGCTACTGTGGGGTAATGACAATGACATGCAATGCTCTCTGAATAAATAAAAGAAATTTCTCCTGCAAATACAAAGAGGTGGCTGACAGTTTGGAGATCTCGTTTACAAATTGAAGTGATGAATCAGATTAGTAGTGAAATGCTCCATTTCCACGTACTCAGAGGTCTGTTCTGTCTTTCCATTAGATTAAAAAGAAAATCTTTCTACATTGCAGACCTGGCAAACATTAGCATTTAGGAACCACCACATTTTTAAAAACTGTTGTCTTACCTATCTAGAAAGGGAACACAAAGAAACTTCACTCTGTTTAAGGTACCCCACAAAAGACTAGAATTGAGTTAACTTTGTTAGATTTGCCAGCTAAACCTCTGGGGTATAGAATCACTAAGTTTTCTGGAAAGAACAAACTACATCAAAAGCAACTGCAATTTGCTCCGAGGTGTAAAACGGCACAGCCAAAACAAAATCGCTTCTGTTCCTTATGAGCAACTTTAAGGCTAACCAGCAGCTCTCAGCGTTTCATTCGGGGTTCTTCCCATAGCAACTGCCTCGCCATGGAGAAGGCACGGCTGAAGGCTGGGGGGAGAGGGGAGAGGAAGTGGGTGGGAAAGCGGGACGCAGACAATGCCAAGCAAAACCCCTCGATTCTGCATCGTGGGAGACTGAGAGAAACTGCCCAAGGTGAATGAGGCTGCCTGAATGCCTGTAATCAATCAGAGCCTTAAGTCCTTTAGAAATAAATTTCTTACTTGAAGCTCTTCCTTCCCCCTCATGAATGCCCATTCCTTTAATTTACAGAACGATGACGTCAGGGAATATTGCTCCTTTGAAGAAAGTCAGCGGATCTGCTATAGGAGTAGAGCAGGTACTAGGGGGATAGTGTGGGCCTGTTGTTGTACCAATCGAAAATGATTCTCTCTAAATCAAATAGAAATAGCTAGCAGGCAACAGGGGAAACATAGAAAATGTTCACATGTTTAAATGCTAATGTTTTAATTCCAGAGGTTACACAAGGACAACAAAATGTTAATGCAACATTAAACGAAAGATAAATATTATGCTGGTTTAAGAAAACTGCTTGATTTTTTTTTTCTCCTTTTCGGAACAGAAATAGGTACACGAGAAAATCTTTTGTTTCAACACTAGCTCTAAGGCATTGAAATTAATTAAAATTACACTAAGCTCTGACTAAACGTCATTAAACAATGATGCTTTGGTGTTATTGCTCAAACTCCCAACAATAATCTGCACCCAAGTTAGGCAGCTCCAAGTGAGAGAACTTGAGCTCTCTGCAACACTTGCATACAATAGAACATACTAATGAAAAAATGCAGCTTGAACAGTCTTCATTTTCTGGAATTGTACTCAATACTCATTTTAATATTAAAGACAAGTCAGTATTCTTATTTTTAAAGGGAAAAAAATCTTACTTTAAAAATACTATTTTGAACTTGAAGTGTCCATGCTCCTCATGAGAACTGGCTTAACACTTTGACTGTGCAATCTTATTATATACACCGTAATACCTTAAGGTGTATTATGTGTAATTTTTTTAAACTCAGGAAAAGCAGGTAGTAAGAATTACATATCCATAATGTGAAATAAAGTGCTTTATAGGTCATTCTCAGTATACACACACCTAATAGGTCCTTATGACTAACACATTTTTACACTAATATGTTCCTTTAAAACTTCTCATTAAAAGATGTCACTAGGCATTCAAATGAGCTGCCCTAGTAAACTGCAATACGAATGAGTGTCAGATTGGTCTCTAAATTCTGCAATTCCCAATTAGTCAAGCACTCTAAACTCTTGTTGCTTTTGCAGACTAAAAGATTCTGAGAAGTCAGCTGGAAATCTCAACTATAAACTCTCCTGCAACAGGTTTCACACTTTCACATACTGGTTGGGACACGAAAAAGAAGGAAAAAATTAAATTATTCATGTTCAATTCTACATAGGGGTAAATTAATTCGTTTTTCTTCTCAGTGGATTTGCCTTCCCTGGTACATAGTTATGATTTATTCTGCAAGTTCTGATATGTAAATGTGCTGAGGACCAAAACCATATGTAGGTTTTCAAGTAAAACAGATTGCAAATGCCCTTCCATTCTGCATAGTGTATCTTGTAAGACTCATAAAACCTATTCTTTTCAACATAGTCCAAGGATTACAATAGTTTTGCTGGATTTTTGCTGCAGGATCTTCACATGCTGTAACAGTTAAGGTCTGGCTCACTGATAATCTTGTGATGTTGCATTTTTAGTTTGCTGTCCTTTAGAACTGATTTCTTTTCCCCGTGAGGTGATTGAAGACACACAAATATCCTACACACATTGAAATCAACGTCAATCAGGTGCAGTGTCCCAGCCTAAGCTTTAATTCTTGCCACAGCTTGGGAAGTGCTCCCCTAGGAGGGAACATGCTGGTGAAGGTGATTTCCAAAGCCAGCAAAAAAGAGGCAAACCTTTGCGGGTTTCCACCTGCTGGCAAAAGCTCTCTCACAGAGATAGTACATAGCCCCTGCCACCCCACACATGGCTGCTTCAACGGGATGAGAGCTGAGCAGAGAAGCTGTTTGCATAGTTGAAAAAAGTGGTCTGAAAGTCATCCTTGGAAATAAACTGGTTATCCTAGGAACCTGAACAATAGATAGGAAGCAGAGAAGCGAATGCTGTGTATAAATGAAACCATTAGCTTTGGTCCTTTGGGTCATGAAAAAAAGAAAAGATGATAATAATAATAATAATAATAATGGAAAAAAAAGAAATAATAATAATAATAATAATAATAATGAAAAAAGCAAATGGACTACAAAGGCATCCATATGTACATCTCGGGACACTGGCTTCATCTCACTGAGTAAGCACCAGGTCAGCTCACTATAGCAAGCATACCACTAGGGCTGAACCCCCAAAATCACTGAGCTGTCCTGCCTTTCCATGCGGCACTGGGAGGGTGACATATCAAAAGGACTCTGTTTGGCGTTTCTCCAAGCTTGTTTCCCCTCCCCACCTACTTAGGTCTAACTCTGATGAGATGCCAGTTCACAAAACCATCGTTAGTATGCAAGACAGAGCAGTTTCTTGCTAATCCTGCTAAGAGACTGTAGCAAACCCCTGCCTGCTTTCACTGGCATCGAGGGCTATCTATCGACGAGGTCTCTTTCACCTTGAAGAGAAACTGCAGTCACAGGAGCAGGTGATAAGAAATGAAACTCCATCAGTCCTGGAGGAAGGGATGAAGAAGCGTGAAGTCAAATAAAAAAAATAAATAATGTTCTACACTTATTGAGAAGCGTTCGCTCCAGAAATGGCAATGTTACATATGCAGCATCTGGCACAGCCACTGAAAGAAGCTGGCATCTCTCTGGGGAGGGAAAGACTCGCAGTAAGCCAAAGCGTGGAACTGGGACGGTGCCAGCATAACAGAAACCATCTACCAAAACGAAAAACAAAAGTATTGTGGGAGTTGTCCATCACACCCTAGAGGGCACTATTGCCAAGTTAAAGAATTAGCTCTCTAGGCATCAAATAAAATAGGTTCTTATTAACACAACATCATTTCACTACTGATTTTCTTCCTTGCTTCATAGTCAAAACCAAGCTAGGGGACTATCCTCTAAAGATTAAAAAAAACCAAACAACCCCAAAAAAACACACCAAAAAAACCAAGCACAAAAGTAACTAGTAAAACCTTTCCCATGTGTTTCCACATTAGCCTGACCTACCTAATGCCTTTTTCTCCCTTTTCCTTCAGTATTTTTAGGGGGGAATGGAATAACTGAGTTACAAAATAAAACCATTGCAGAAAAAGTATATATGTTTCTAGGCGTATGTCAGTGAACAGACTGACAGAGCAAAAATATGTACGAGGGCAAAAAGGTCCTGTTAAGAACTTGGTTGACCTATTTAAAATAACAGCCTCATATATAATATTTTAAAGTTGCATGATCCCCTCTCAAATACATAGGAGATCAATATTACGATGTAACATATTCAGATACACTGAAATTGTGATTGAGCAAATGCCTCAGTTTAACATACAATGCTTCCTCCCCTCCTCCCTTTAAACAATACGCGTGTGAATGACTCTGGGCCTATCAGAAAATAAAGCTTGTGCTTTCACATATAGCGAGTGCAGCAGATGATGACAGGGCAATCCATTTTATATGGCAGTGTCTATATAAGCATGCTGAAGGAACCCTCCAGCTTGGTTCTGGTCCAATACACTCCGCTCCAGGTTCACTTTGGCAGAAGTCTACTTGTGTTTATCAACATGCTACTACCTGACCTTCACCTGGAACGAGAAACCACACTCTAGATTGAAGGATATAATAAACAAAATCCAGCAGACCCTCTGAAAAGAATGGAGGAAGCATGTTGTGGGAATGTTTGGAGATTATTTTCTTGTTACTGTTCAACTTCATCGAATAGGTTTGGATCCCAGCCTCCATCTCTTGGGCCAGCAAGAACACTCTTCAAAGCCCATTAATACCACTGCACTAAAAGATGGGGCGAGTGAATATTCCCTTCCTTTCAAAACCAGGATGTGTTTATAGATTTCTCTATTCACCAGCACCTCATGGGGTGTACTTCAAAACCCTGCTGGTAGGAAAAGAGACGAGGAACATATCCTGCATGAAATTACAAAGCACTAATCAGTATGCCAGCATAAACAAACCAGGATTTCATACCCTTTGCTGTTTATACTCTGTTGGAAAACAGCTCTCAATTAAAGCTAATTGATCAAATGCACTGTACTTTCTTTTGAAGCAGCAATGCAGGTTTTTGCCTCGGTAACTTCAACAAAGCAACACAGATAAACCTTGCTTTAGATTATCGAAAGAGCTTTCACATGTATAAACATTACCACACAGGTTCTTAAGGTGGGAAGAAAAGAAACCATTTGATTCATTCAGCCATTAACTAAAATACTTCTAACAACTAGAAAATTCCCCCAAATCCCAAAATAGATCCACTGCTTTGGAATCATCTCTATTCAAATGGAAAATCAGTGAGGTGAAGTTCGTCTGTTTTGGTAACATTCTGAAATAAAATCAAGACACGTGGCTTTACTCAGAGTCCTAATCAAAGTGCAAATGTTTTCTGAGGCACCCGTACCTGGGCTTTTGGATAAATATGCTAGAGACACAGAGTTCAAATCTTGATCTCAAAACTTCTTTAGGAGCCAAGGGCTGTTTCTGAATTGAGGAGTTTTCTTTGAGTCAAGTTCTAATCACACTGAAGCCAAGTTTTAATGTTCATTATACCCTTAGCATGCCTCTTTTTCTCTCTCCTACCACCCACTCCACTTACAAGTGATCTGGAGCTCTGTTTTGAAGGTGGTAGGAACTGTCTCACATTGGTTGGCGTTTCCTTTTCAATGGAGTGTCGTCTCTGAGGTGGCTGCCGTCTCTCAGGCTGGGGTGTAGATGATATGGGCAAGAACTTTGGAGGCACTAAAGATTCAACCAGTATAAAAAAATTAGTTCTTGTAAGACAGACTGTTGGATAGCATTGCTCAGTACTTAAAACGAGACACCAATTTGCTAGAATTGTACTCACAGCATCTTCAAGACAGGTATCACATTCATCACATTTTCCAGATTGAGAGAATAGGAATACTCATAAACCTAGCAAATATAGATATGCTACCGTCCAGTTGTCACTGTATATAAACTCAGTGTTTCAGGTATTGGCTTATTCTACTTATTTCACCATCATGCACAAAATGCATGCACAGATCACAGGTTTCATTACAAAACCTCTCCAGTGAAACTGAAACACTTTGAAACAAATAAAAAATATTGTTACACCGTAAAGCCTACAACAGCTATGTCTGAAAAAATGAACAGATCCTCCCCTCTTCCCAGTGAGTGCTTATGAGAAATACTGGCAATTGCTTTGTGTCTTTCAAACAAGTACATTCACTGCAACAGTGACACAGATGCAGGAAACATTTAAGTTGGTCTTAGGTTAGACTGTGTTTCTGCAGCAACAAATTCTTTTATGAGATGAGTACAGCTAAACTACTCCTCTTCACCTCCCCATTCCTCTACACTTTCACATCAACTTCCAAGTATGAAACCTTCTGTTTCACAAACATATCCACACATAGTGGAGGCTAATGCCTTCCAATCATTAATCACATTTGACCTATTCAGCAGGTTCTAGGGTTCAGTTTTAGAGATAGAGTCCATTAACACCATTCAGTTTCAGCTTTCTAGAAACCTTTCAGACAAAGTTCGTAGAACAGAAGACAACAGAAGCGTGCAAAAGCAGCCACTGGTCTCTCATCAAAACTCACTCTTTCTGCTGCTGGTACCTTCTTGAGAGGGGTCTTCCACTTGTGAGGGGGAGGCGCTGCTGCTACTCGTTGATTTGTGCACTGATTCCTCCTGTGTGGCAAGAGGAAAAGAAACAGAATTCCTCAGGGATTGTTCTTCCTTCTCTTACTACTTCTTAGCACACAGAAATCACAAGGTATTAAAGGTATTTTGCACCACTCAATCACTCAAGGGCCCTAGAAGAAGTCCTGAGAAAAATATTGATTCTACACAGCACTGAGTAAATGGAATTTTCAACACGCAATTTTTTCAGAAACTGGAAAAGATGGTACTCGTTTGGAATTCAGTGTATTTCACTATCGCATGAAAACACAAGACCAGAAGAGAGGTTCACGAATCCACTGTAATCTGTCAATTTTCCTCATTGTATTCAAGAACTTCTACGGATTTGCAGCTACAGGAGATACATTAACTCAACTTCATAACTCACACTAGCAAGGAATCAGTGCTTGGATTTCTCTGGTCTCCAAAGGATGAAGAGCCACTCACACAAGTGACTCAAGTAAAGAGAAATTAAGCTGATCTCCACTGCACTGTTCTCTAATCCCTAATCTTGGTGCCTACCTCCTTTCTTCTGTACTGAAATCTCATTCATTATATAAGCATGTTTCATCACAACAGCCAAGAGCAATTCCTGCAAGATAAATGAAAGTGAAACGGGCTTTGACTAACACCTTTCAGCTATCTAAAGCATTATGCCACTCAAGTTATTAAACCCTTTGCTTTCACTTAAGACCTCTGTCTTTGTCCACCAGATACCAGTGAGATACCAATCATCACGGGAGCCTCCCAAAGGAACAGAGTTGAAGTACTGAGTGTGAATCCTCTTTAGCTCTAATGTGAATGCTTTTAACCAAGGAGACTTACATCATTTAAGTTGTCAAGATTTACAGATCAAACAAGTGATCTGCTCTAAAATCCAGCAAGCGGCTGAGCTTCTCTCTCACGAATTTCCTTAGTTACATGAACTGCAAGCAGGAAAACCTCCACTTGGCTGAAAGATTGCCTTCTTTGGTAACAGCAAGTCAGGAAAAAAAAAAAGCTGGCAGGATCACCTCAATGAACACCATGCATCACAGGAGAGAGGCCTTTAAAAATTCCATCAGGTGATCTGTGTTCTGTGCTTAGCTCAAGGGTATCCGTTGTATGTGAGGACACTGTGATGTATACTGTTCCCACATATATGCCACAACACGGTATTTTGCAAAGGGACTGAAACCAGCTCAGACCCCAAAACAATATACTCCCTTTAACACATGAAGAGTGACCCTGCAAAACAGTTGTGATGGGAAGCCTGGAGGGAAGTTTGAACAGCACATTTAACTGCCTTGGTTTTTTTACTTCCAGAAACCAAGACAGCATAGCCACAGAGTTAGCTCAGATAGCTTTCCGTTTCACTGCTTCATGCCACATGGTTGCCTTAAAAGACCACTGGAGGCCTTGTAAGACAATTGGTTGCACTGTTCTTTGGAAGGGGTGCAACACTGTTCACAAATCTAGTCAAACATTTAAATTTTGTGAAAGAGAATAACCCCTGTACAAAGGGAACTACTAAACTTTTCACTTTGTACAAGTCAACTTCTTCTGAGTGGAAGATTAGTTAGCCATTGCCAGAGAAGTTAACAAGCTAAGACAAAGAACTAAGTAGGCTGTCAATTAAAAAAAACATAACCATGCTGGCATGCTCCTCGTTTTTACAAATAAAGAGCAGCCAGGGCTTCAGAGAGGACTTTCTGAGGAGCAGGTGGGGAAGAGCTGTCTCTGGAGCACAATCCAAGCAATCCATGCTCTAGACAAGTCTCTTGTTCCGTGGGACCCTCCCTAGTCCTGACCAAAAATTGTAAGTCCTTCAGTTGTCGGCATCTCATGCTGTAGGGTTTTACAAAAGACCAAAATATGATTCAAGCAACGGTCTGTGCATTGAGTTTATTTACATGCTTTTCTGGGGCTTTTGTTCTCTTTTTTCTTCCATTTTTCCTCTGTTTGAAACACTGGCACAGAGAGAAGAGAGACAAAACAAGCTGCACAACTTAAAATTATCAAAAGCCCAAATACCTTTTAACATAAAACTGTAAAATAGAGATTATAGAAATGTTTCACATGTCCATGTAATTTTGCTAATTGCCACCTTTCAGTGGAAAGAAATAGCTATTGACCAATCTTCATTCCACTTCTGAACTTGAGATGGACATGATGTCTGTCATATGTTGCAAAAGTAGGTAGCACACAGTTGTCTCCACCTTGCTCCCATTTTTGTGAAAGACTCCTAGTTACTTCATTAGTAATGGATGAACACTGGCTATTCTAGTGGCCTAGGAGTCTCAGAAAAAACACAGCGAAAGAAATGGACAAAAATAGAGGAGTACGGTGCTCCTCTATGGTATGCTTCTCTCGATGCATCTGCAAAAAGAAAGATTCCAGGAGCCACACTTCTTACTCTAAAGAATGAGAGGGAATGAACTATCAGAGCCAATGGCTAAGTATAAAAAATAGAAAGCATAAACAACCAACCCAAGGAGAATGGAAGCCAGGAGTATGTTAAATTTGACATATCATCCTATTTAGACAACAGATATTCCTGGTTTGTCATTTCAAATAACTTTTTCTGTGCACAAACACATGTGCTGAAAATGCTGTTACTGACCTACAATTTCTCAGACATGGAAGGCTTTTTTAAGAATGAAAACCTGTGCAGGAAGTATTGATGAGGCATCGTATGAATCTTCATATCAATAGAGTAAGTGTTGACTACTATGGTAGACTATCTAACATTTTACATTTGAGATTGGATCAATCCAACATCCGTGACTGCGCACTTCTCCACAGACAGCTAAACAATTAGAATTTTACATGTACTGTGAGAAAGCTGCAGCTTTAAAGGCATCACCTCAAAACATCTGAATATGTTACTGACATGATTTTTGTCCAGATAGCTCTAGCTTCATTAGGAAGATACCATTTTTATATCTGTATCAAAAATCACTGTTAAACTGCTACTTCTTTTAGCTACACAAAGCAAAATGGTCTTGCTCCCGATCTGAAACTGTGATTCTATTGTCAATGCAGAAAAAAGCAAGGACAGAAAGCAGAAATGGGTTATACAATATTCATCCTTGCCAGCAAACGGGCATAGGGTTGTATCAGACCTTCCCTTTCACCTCTGGCTGGAAATACTGAGTGTTGGAGCACAGTCAGCATCACAACACAGCTGAGAGAAGAACAAAGGGGATGCGGGGCCGGGGGGGGGGCGATGCATCTGCATCATAGCTCATTTGGAGGTCCTCAGCTCAGCAGTGCAGGTATTTGCAGCCTGTAATTTAGGGCATAACATAGTCATAATTTAACTCCCAGTGAGTAACTCTAAATAGGTTAAGCCCAATTCAAATTGCAGGCAAAGACATGGAAAAGTCGCTTATAGGCAATCAGGACAACAGATATGCTCTTCTGTGTTACATACAAAGTAAAAGTCAGGAAAGAAATAAGCCATTTTGACAGAGCGATCTTTACTTTCTTTAAATGTTGTGTCCCACCCCCCTCTCCAGCTCAGAAAATTTCACCCGAACTCCCTTCAGTTTGTTTATTTACACTACTTTAGCACTGTTCCTGAGCCCCAACCAGTATTCTGCTGAGCATCTTAATAATCTTAATTGCTTCACCAGCTACTTCTGTTGACTCAAACCAGTACAGCATCTGTTCTCTGTGACAGCTCAATGGGGCCGATTTATTTTCAATTTATCTTTTGCTGTATGTTTCAGAGCTTGTTCTATATGACTTTGCTTGTCTACACAGTATTCCCTAATCAATAGCCACAGTCAGACATCTTATTTTTCCCTTCTACAAGGATCACTTCACATTTCCCTTTACAGAATTTTCTTTTACTGACTTCTGCTCATTTTTCCATGTGAAATACCATGCTGTAGTAGCTACAAGCTGGGAAGCTGTAAGTTCAAGATCCAGCTCTCATTGATAGGTCTTAATATTCCTGCATCCTGCCCAGCTTCATTCATATTAACAAAACCTTTTATAGCCTCTATTGTAATTTTAAAGACTGTTGAGAGATTTCAGAATGCAAATCTCTTCTGCTTTCAGAATAGATGCACCAAATTATGCACCCCCACAAGCTACCCATAGGATAACCCCTAGTACAAAGAGGGTCAATCTTTCACAGACCAAGAAAGTATGCAAAGAGATAAATTTCTCCCCACATATATTTCTCCTCAGCCTCCTATTTTTCAGCTTAGGCGCCTTTGTAAGCTCCCTGTCAGGAAATCCCTCCTTCCCCATTTATTAGAGAGAAAGAGAGTCAGGGAAGACTGCCTTCCCCAGGCTAAAATTAGCCTCCGTGAATAAACCCTGCCTGCATGTGCTTTCCAGGCAGCTTAACTTGCAGAAAGGTCCAAACTCATTTAATAATGCTACTGGTGCAGAAGACAAAACTCATTCTTGAGGATGTAATGTTGGTACTTCTTGAGGATCATATATAATGCAGCTTTTAAGAGAGAGCTTTTTAAACCTTTTGTCCTTTTAATGCTTTTTGAAAACTTTAATTCTCCATTTGAGAGAGGAGGGATTCAAAATTTTTTTTCCATCTAAGCAGTATCTGCTTGTCCCTGTCTGTTCTCTGTGACACATTTGTTGGGTGTTACTTCCCAAGCCTATATAGCAAACTCATGCACTGACATTTGCACTAAACTGCAACCCCTCTGGCACAGGGGATGCTCTTTATTTAACAGCTGGTACGGTGAGGCTGGCCTCATATCTGAGGCCTTTGGCAACAGCTTCTGCACGGGTGCCAGAAGGGTGCAAAACATTTGCCTGCAGTCCCAAAAGCATAACTGCTGTAAATACACTGTGGATAGATACTGGGCATTTAAAAAAATAAGTAAATACTGGGTTTAAGGCCAAAATTTGTATTTAACCTTTTATAGAATATTCTAATTTTTGAGGTCTGATCTACTGCTTTTGAAGTTCTGTGGGTTGACAAAGCAGTCATGGAAAATTCAGATTATAATCTGCAAAGTCACTTCTCAAATGAAGGAAGAAGACTGAATTCTGACAAATCAAGAAGCAAGTTGTGTCCTGATTTTTTTACCTCTGAATCCGAGCTGTCAAGTTCAGCCAACGTGGGAGCCTTTAGGAGTCTCTTGCGTTGTCCTGTCACTTGCGTGGCCCCGTTCTGCTTTCCTTGTGGTGCCAGGCCACCGTTCACTACAGAGACATCCAATAATTTTCTTCCAGCCTCTGGCGTAGATACATCTAGCAAAAGAAACAAAACAATTGGTGTTTGGACCTAATTTTTATTTTGCCTTCTCAAATCTTACCGTCAAGACCATATACACAAAAGGGAAAAAAAATACTGTGATAGTGATATGTGTGCAATTATTTTACTTTATCAATACATTGCTCAGAGAACTATAGGCAACGGCTTATGGTACAGAAGCAAGATGAAAGAATGAAAGCAGTGGAAAAAGCAGCAGTGCACAATACTAAAAACCAACCCCAGACTAATACCAAAATAATCCTGTGTTAAACCCAAAATAATTCTTCCTTCAACTTATAATTAACCATATGACAAGTATAAGAAGAATGCTCAACGGTATCTGGACAAGTGGGTTTCTAGTGAATCTGAAGACAAGGCCACACCAAAATTAAAAGGTTTTTCTAGTTTTTCCTGTGAGGACAGAATTACACTTTATTCGGCAGCATGCAGAAAAGGAATGAAAATGAGCTAAGTAACTAGCATTCATCAAAAATATGCACAATTCTTAGGTTTGCATGGTCATTTGTATTAAAAATATGCCTGTGATGTCAAATCTTCATGTAACAGCCGAAACATGAGGCTCCAGCTCTATTTTCATCTACATGAGTTTTACAAAGATGTAACTCCACCGAATAAATTACTCGGGATTTCTGCCAGTGTGCAATGAAGGTGCATCTCGGATAACATAAGTACTGAGTTAGCCTAGCTTATCTTAGACATTAAGATAATGACCTAGGCTTTGATATTTTAGGAGAGCTTAGAGTTTGGTCTGATAAATCAGTTTTATCCCTGTAAAAGTACAAAGCGCAGTATTCCAATCTGGAGAAAATGATGTCAGGAGGGAGAAGGAAGAGAAGCTTTTAATCTCCCATTTGCATGTATGCCTAAGCATCTGGCCTTTCTACAAATGTGTTTTTCTACCCATGTAATTATAGGACTCCTTCCCCGGCCTTGTAATAACAAAGTACCTCCAGGTATTTTAAGGCTAGGGTAATGGTGAGTTATTATTCCCATTTTTACACATGGTGAAAAGTAGCACAGAAGGTCAAATGACTTGTACCTTAGGTTACCGGGAGGACTATGACAGAGAAATGATATCACCCAGATATTCCCAGTGCCAACAACGTAAGTACTCACACATCGTTTGGAGTTACTTACAAAGCTGCCTCGGTATAAACAGACACGGTTGCTGCTGCACAACACAATTTGCATTGGTAACAGCTGTTCTTGCACTAGGTAAGTTAAAACTACACAGTCTAGACAAAGCCCCAGTTGCAGTAGTAGGTCTGTTTTACGACATTCTCACCGGAGTAGCTTTTAAAAAGGAATAAGATGAATAAGTTAAATCAATATACATTTTAAAGAACAAATTAAGCTATTGTCAAATGCTAGAAACTGAGCTAGAAAGGACAGGGGATGTATTATAGTTCCTCTATAAATCATACCTTCAACTGGGAGTACAAGAAAAGGCGACTATTTGGACTACTAAAGCCATGGTGACATTCCAAGCCTATGAATCCGTGTACTACAGGGTTATTATTGCCTTCAAGTCCTCCCTACAAAGAGTTGCAATCAAAGACTTAGACTCTGTAACCCTTAGTTCCTATCTTCAAAGGCTTTGCTAATGGGTGTCCTGACTAGCACTATGGCTTATAGGTCATGGGGTTTTTTTTCCTCCTGAATTTCTGTGAGTGCAGCATGGGCGTCCTCCACATCAAATGCATTCCTCTTCTAACAGCTGCTCAACACAACCCCAGAAAGCGACAGCAGGAAAACAAAAACCAAACTGCCTCACCTCCCTGCTGCCAATATCACTTCTTGAGACCTCATAATTAGCTGTCATGCAGCTGATTGAAGAAGCTCAGGGTTTCCCAAATGAAACCCCTTTGATTTGTCTTTTGATTGCACAGGGCGGCTCCTGAACAGACTGTCCAGTGAAGCAGCCCTGGCACCACCAACACAACAGCCAAAGGTGGGGTCCCTCCTCTCAAAACCTCCCTGGGTGGTGACTCCCCTGCCTCTTCAGGGAGGCTGAAGAATGGCCTGTGAGTATTGATGGACTTGCTGGAATAAAAATGATGGGAAGGCCAACAGTATTGCCCTCTTTCCAAAAAATAAAACTTGTGACAGCTCTAGGAAAAGAGGAGGGAACATCAACCAGACACCCCCTAACAGTACAGCAGGTGATGAAATAGACATCCAGTTTTCTGTAATTTTTATTTTCTGTTTTGTTTTGGCATTTTGTTTTCATTTGTTTTCTAAGAATTTAGACGCCATTTCTTTAGGGCGCAGAAAGGGAAATTTCTGCTCCATTTTGGAGATAATTTATGTAGCCAATCACTATCTACAAAGCCTAAAACAAATGTTATTTAAGCTCACAAATGTAGGAGTTGTTTAGAAACATATTGCTTATAAAATCTTCTTGGAATATCAGAGAAGCTTTAGGTGAATTGAGAATACAATCCATACTATTTGTTTTGAAGGGCTCTTCAGCAGGAAATATCATTTATCACCATTCTTTCCTCTAAAGAAAAAAAACAGGGAGGTTTTTTTACAACTTGCAAGCACTAAAGACTAAAACAACAATAAACCAACGACTTTTACAACAATAAAATTAGAAAACTATTCTATTTATGAAATCTGTTTTGACAACAGTGCTCAAGTTCAGTTTATCATTCCTGCACTTACAGTACTGGATATACACGATTGTCATAAATTAAGGAAGGGATCATAAAATTTTACAGTTTCAGCTAAGAGATTTCAACAAAAACAACTTGTTCTGAAATTAAATCTAGGATTTATTAGCAGCTACAGACCAAAAAATGATTAGTTTAAGCTATTTTAGTGATGTACTCAGGCAACAGAAACATTACCATGTGGCAAATAAGCATACACCATCATAAACAAGATAAAATTAATCAGGATAACCAAGTCAGGAGCAACCATTAGACTAATGCTTATAAAAATGAATATGACAGAATAAATTAATGGACAATTCTTTGAAACAAACCCTTAAATATATTTTTTTTTAAATGGGTAGTAGTTTCACAATCTCTAGTTTCGTAGAACATCTAAATGTTTTGGAGATGATTCAAAATTTGTTTAAAAAAGGGCTTGTGTGACTAACACCCTGGGGTTAGGATTTTATTAGAGAGTCAGACACACTGGGAGAGTGTCATTTCTCCGTGTTGTCAGGCAGCAAGTACAATCAACAGTATCTGCAAATTGGACTAATATGTTTGGTTTCTTTTGAGTTTCTTCTAAACTATCACTACAACAGGCAAATGAAAGAAGAGCTCTTGATTTGATTACTTGATCTTTGTCTTGGCCTTCCCTGACTAGCCTTAAGAAAGGGGAGACAAAAAACCCCCACCCTAGGATAATATGAAATGCACCTTTATTTACATGTAAGATTACATCCCTTACGAAACAAGGAATTAAGCAGACCACAGATTACATGCAAACCACAGCAGTCATATAACCATATGCTGTCTGCCTCCTAACCAGCTCTCCTTGGTAAATAATGACAACAGAAACCTGAATTTTGTTCTATACAGCAAATGTACTCCTCAATGTCATAATTTCTACAGATTTTAAAAGAAGGCTAAAATGGATTTGCAGAATTGATATAGCTATATGATGATGATAATATACTGGGAAAGATTATATAAAGAATAATGCTAAGAAAGATGTGCTGTTTGTTCCAATTGACTTAGATGTTGAAGTCAAACCTGACACCTAATAAATCACTGTATCCAACTGCCAGTGTTTGCGTCACATTTATTATTGTGTTATCTAAATTAAGAGATTACCAGGATCCAGTAAAGTTCCTTCCTCACACTGGTCTGAGGCACAGATCATGTAAAGCCAACAGTGATACACATCACCTCACAGGGTTGGGAACAACAGGAATAATTCCTGTGAAGTTTGCATTTAAATGTTTCAGTTTCCTTTTCTTCTCTCCCTGCACCCCCAGAACCCAAAATGTACAAACTGTTTCTGAAGTAGTAACTTCAAAGCAGCCATGCACATATGGCTTTGAGGTAAGAACTGGAGTGTAAAGAGTGGGAACGACTGGTCTTTTGAGCTACATTCAACACAGCATGTAGAAGTGAAGCTGCTTTTAAGCTATTTTTCTATTAAAAGAAGCAGACAATGACTGCATTGGTCCTTAGTTGATATCTGAGTACCTCTCAGATTACTCTCATTACAGGTGGCTACCGCTTGCTCCTCCTACCAGTAGGAAACAGCAGTGTAAAAGGAGGACCCAGGCATCCCTCCTCTCCTCTTCAGGATGACAACAGCAGGCAGATGTGTGGAGCTGGGCATAGTGACACACCAACTACACAGGCTCGGTCCCAGCCACAGTCTTTTCAGAACTGGTCTGCATCATCCCAGTCGCAGGCAGCAAGCATAACAAAAGCCTGGCACCTGTCTTTAGCACTTAGTAGGAAACACTTCTGTTTTTCAGCTGGTTTGTGTTCTTTCATGACAGCAATTCCATCAAGCAGAGGGCAATGAAAGCAGTGAAAAAAGCAAGGATGTGGAAATAGTGATCATAGAATGAAAGCATAGTAGAGCTTCCCTGCCTCCAAAATAATGAAAAAAGTAAAAGCACGCAAAGCAGCAACATTCAAAACTACCGCTTATCTGCTAACTATCGACATCCCAACCCATCTAATTCATTTGTACTGCTCACCTGGTGTCTCACAGCTACCTAACTGGAATGTTTTAATCATACTGCATTTACTTCTAAAGACAATTTATCAGATCACTCAGCCACGCCATAAGATACTACTTGCTGAGAACTACATGACTTGAAAAAAACAGAAACAATCACATTTGGAAGATGGACAAAGAAAACAAGAAGAGTTCTTCGATGGTCAGTCAAAAAGAGCAAATCACAGTATAGATTGCTATGGAGCTCACTCTTTAAAATAAAAACATTATGGTAATGAATTAATGGATTATGAAGGGAGCTTTTACAAAATACTGTTTGTAGTTAAACAAATGAGGATTAAACAAATCTCAGGATTCTTAGAAATAAAAGGCAAAAGAAGAAGCACACAGACACACGTAGAAGGACAGATCTGAACATTTCCCTTTTGTTGGTCACTGACAAATTCAGTTGTACAGCCTTAGAACTGAAGGAACTTTTAGCATATCTGAAAGCAGCAATACTTTTTGAAAACTGAAGTTTGGCTGTTAACGCTATTACCTGATCCCCTGAGGACCCTTCAGCTTTCAGTGGAGTAAAATGTGATACCAAGTACATGCATAATTTGAATCCCACCAGACAGCTGTAGTAGCTTTACAATACGCCATCAGCGTAAGGTTTCACAAAAGGGCTTGAGCTGGATTAACAGCTTGCCACTGCCTCTGACAGGGAGAGCCTGTTCCTTCCTCCCATCCACCCAGGCTCATCCTCTGCCCTCAGCCAGCTCTTTGATCATCTGATCAGATAGTAAGCAGGCTTAAATCACCAGAAAAGCAGAAAACCAACCTGTTAAAAAAAACCCAAAAAACAAAAGAAAGTATTTATTCCAGGGTTACATGAATTTAACGAGGTCATCTCGTGAATAAATGAGCAGGACTGGCACAGAGGAGGAATCACATTCTTAGAGGGGAGCTTGAGGAGGAGAGGGAGAAGGGAGACAAGTGGCAAGCTGTTTCACTTGGCTCAGCCAGAACATGAAGGCATGTTCACAGAAAGGTCACTTGTGAACATTGCTCCCATATTACAAAACTATTGTATTTTTTGTATTAGGGTAATCAAAAAACTTCTATATGGCCTTTCCAGTTCACAATATGCTACCATTTCAGTCGGATGATGCCTTTCTATGGGGAAAATAGCCACATGAGCTTAAAGGGAGCATGGAGAAACAGAGAATGAAAACTCTGCAAAAGTCCCAGATGAGATGTTTCTACGTGCAACTGGAAGGAAGCAGGAAGGGTACAGCTGCTGTTGCTTCTTCACAAAATGAGAGCATGGATTTATTTGGAGACTGTTTTTCTTGGGAGTCACCTAGGGGAAATTAGGTAAGAGCAGCATAACAGCTCTCCTCAGCGGGGAAACCTCTGAGGCTAATGTAGAATATTTCTAACCTCAGTGATGGAGACCTTGGGACTGAGCACCCTGGAAAGTCGGTGCACAATGAGGGAGAAATTAATTTATTTTCTGGCTAGTAGGCACAAAGTCTCTTTGACGTTGCTGTCTCTGAAGTAGAACATGTTCATACAGTTACTGCACATCCTAACTAATGGCCCACCAAGAGGTACCTTTAAATATATTACATAGTTGATGAAGGATCATCTATCAGATCCTCTGTATCAGCTATTAGCGGCAAATTTTAGCAACTTATTTTGCTAACCAGTAAATAAGGAAGATTTAGCCTCTTTTGAGTGAACATCTTTGATTTCACAACTCACAAAGCATTTATAGTAAAGACAGCAGAATTGACAGTTTCTTCCTAGATTAGCATTCATAGGTGTATTTCATTAAATCTAGAAAGATAGAGTTCAAAACTAGTTTTTGGATACTTGTGAGAAATGAAGTACTGCTTCTTCAAGTATATTGTAGGCAAAAGGAAGACCAGAGAAGCTGTGGGCCCACTGCTGACTGACACAGGAGCCATGGTGATGGAGGATGCGGAGAAGGCAGAGTTATTGAATGCCTTCTTTGCCTCGGGTCTTTACTGCCTGGCCCAGCCCTCAAGAGCCCCAGGCCTTGGAGAAAGTAATGAGGAAAGAGGAAGACTTCCCCTGGTTGAGGAGGATCAAGTGAGGGATCAGTTAGGTCAATTAGAAATTCACAAGTCCATGGGCCCTGATGGGATACACCCGAGAGTGTTAAGGGAGCTGGCGGAAGTCATTGCTGGGCCGCTCTCCACCATCTTTGAAAGTTCCTGGAGAACAGGCGAGGTGCCTGAAGACTGGAGGAAAGCCAATGTCACTCCAGTCTTCAAAAAGGGCAAGAAGGAGGACCCAGGGAACTACAGGCCGGTCAGCCTCACCTCCATCCCTGGAAAGATGATGGAACAGCTC
>VXBO01008405.1:397006-428337 GCA_013400135.1 Rhinoptilus africanus
TGCTGGAGAGGGTGCAGCAAAGGGCTACAAAGATGATCAGGGGACTGGAACACCTCTCCTATGAAGAAAGGCTGAGGGACTTGGGTCTCTTTAGTCTAGAAAAAAGATGGCTGAGGGGGGACCTCATCAACATTCAAAAATACTTAAAGGATGGGTGTCAGGAGGATGGGGCCAGGCTCTTTTCAGTGGTGCCCAGGGACAGGACAAGAGGGAATGGGCACAAACTTGAGTATAGGAAGTTCCACCTAAACATGAGGAGGAACTTCTTTACCTTGAGGGTGGCAGAGCACTGGCACAGGCTGCCCAGGGAGGTGGTGGAGTCTCCGTCTCTGGAGCCATTCAAAACCCGCCTGGACGCGTTCCTGTGTAACCTGCTCTAAGGTGGCCCTGCTCTGGCAGGGGGGTTGGACTAGATGATCTCCAGAGGGCCCTTCCAACCCTGTGATTCTATGATGTCCTAGAAAACCCCTCGTGCAGATATCAAAGTTCTTTATATATAGTGGTACGTGTCGACACACTTTGCTCAGTTCTGGAAAGGGCAGTGGTTACCATGCTGTTCAACATAACTTTAAGAAGAGGCAAAAAAAAACCAAACAAAGTGCATGGAACATTTATTGAGTGATGGTGCGTGCATCAGATAAGGAAAAAAACAAACACCACAGAACCAAAAAAGCATCCTTTCCCCTTATTAAAGCTCCTAAATTGAGGGATCAAAAAATTCACGACGGGGCTGCAAGCCTGACAACACCACAGTTGCAAAAAGTGGAGTCACTGGAAGCCTGGAAGTATGCGCAGAAGTGAAGTTATGAGCAGAAAAGTTTGTGAATCTATTTCTTTCTCCAGCTGTGCTTTCTGAAAATCCAAGCAGCAGGGCATTTAACAGCTTATACAGTCACGAGCCTATTAAGAGAACTTGGCTAATGACCATATTTCCAAAATAAGTTAGCCATTAACATTGTTTAGGTACCTATTAACTACCTCTATTATCATATTTTGTACAAATAATACATCAGTATAGCCATGTTAAATGGAAAGTAACAGTTGTTACTTGTCACCACTGGAAAGAGCTTGATTCCGTCCTCTTTACACCCTCCTTTCAGGTATTTACAGACACTGATGAGATCCCCCTGAGCCTTGTCTTCTCCAGGCTGAACAGTCCCAGGCCTCTCAGCCTCTCCTTATATGTGAGACGTCCCACTCCATTATCTTCATGGCCTTTTGATGGACTCTCTCCAGTACATCCATGTCTCTCATACTGGAGAGCCCAGAACTGGACCTAGCACTCCAGCTGTGGCCTCACCAGTGCTGAGTAGAGGGGAAGGATCACCTCCCTTAACCTGCAGGCAATATTTCTCCCAGTGCAGCCCAGGACACTGGAAGGCCTCTCTGCAACAAGGGCACTTTGCTGGCTCACTCAGCCATTAAGCACACGTGGAGCATTAACTCCAGTAGAAGGCAAGACTGGGGCAGTAATAGGGAGCTGCAGGAGGACTAGTGCAGATATCCCCTCCTGGCGGATCCCTAGTCTGATCCAGAGCAGCAATTCCTGCATTCCTGTGCTTGCATAGGCTCTCCCTGTCTCTCTCAGTCACACTTAATGCCATTTTGGGGCAACGTGCGTGACCTTTACAGACACTCCACAGCAGGAACGTTTGCTTTATCTCATGGACATCATTTATTTGCACCTACAATTCTGTCTATGGCTTTGCCAACAAAGGTGATCTTAATGACTTTCGGATGATCCTGAAAAAGATGAATCTTTTATTTTACTTGAGGTCTATTTTTAGCAAACATGCAAACCACCTTCCCCCTTGCCACACACATGCAGGCATTTCCTCCACCTTGTTGATCGTTTTTCACACACACACAATCAAAAAAAAAAAAAGAAATCCCCTTTTTGTGGAGTTTTCCTATTGCAATTGTAAAAGTTCACTGCTTGAGATGAGAAATAAGCTGTACTCCATTTTTGTCATCAGCTGTAAATGCTTAAACAGCATAAACAGGACATAGAGTTAAGAGGTCTTGGCCCATCAAAAGACTACTTCTGGATCGTAGCAGATGGTAACCAAGGTGGATCTGCAGCAAAAGTACCTTTCCCAGAGCCTGGGCAACATACAGATGCTGCCAGTAAGCTGAAAAAACACCCTAGTAAACTTGCTAGAAAAACTTCACCTTGCAAAAAGATGCAAAGTTAGATCAGATTAATAAACTTAATTTCAACCCTACCTTTGGAGTTGCTGCTGCTATTCCACAGAAATATGTATTTTTACTACTGTTACTCTATTTTTAATTTTTTTGCTATTGCAGTAGTAGTATCACACTTTTCTCAACTCTGGCTTGAGTCCTGTCCTGTGCGTTCCCTCCATTAACCATTTTGTTCTCTTTAAGAACGGAAGTACCATCTCCATGTCTACAAGCGAGCTTTATTGCTGACCTTTCAGACACAGGGCATCGGACTGGAAATAAACCCCACATGGCATCAAGTATGTGACAGAGTGCCTAAAACATTTTATTTGACATCCACTGAGATAAGATGAGCAGCTCGCTCATTGCTTCATCATTTCTGATTAATGCACTCACCTAAATGCATGCCAGAAAAGCCTTTCTGAAACTACGCTCCATTTGTTATATGGCAGTGATGTTCACATGAGAGACTGGAGAGCACGTGACTACACAATATATATATATTAGTAATAAAACATACTACAACCCTAAAAGGCCTATCTCTCCTGCCTCCTGATCTATCCCTCATGAAAACCTGTGACTTTTAAAATCCTGGCAAGTTTTTATAGTGCCAAATTGAAAACAGCATCACAGCAATATTTCTTCTGCCTCTTTCACAGCGTACTTCCCTTCTAAACCCTTCCTGGGTTGTAGCACAAGATAGGTCTGATTTGGTACACTCCTACCAAGTTTCTGCAGCTAAATATTCTCCCTCTTCCTCTGCAATGAAGTTGGCTGTCTAAGCACCTCCTGAGCAAAAACTATGAACCTCATATACTTGGGAAATAGATACCCAGATGCCTTCCAGTGGCCCTAGAAGGAATCCAAGGATTTTCCAAGTAATGTTTTTTCATAGGAAAGTTATTTTAAGTAATTTTAGAGGATTTTTCCCCCGCTTTTAGTGTTTTTAATTTCATTTTATCTTACGTTCACAACTACGTTCAGGTCTGAAGGATTATAGAGGAAGATCTACCAATAAAACTGTCAGTTTTTGAAATTAACAGTTCAAAGTTTCTGCCATCTTTAGTGTCACAAACACAATATTATACAGTATAGGGTTTTAAAATTGGAGGATTTTTTCCCCAGTTATCTGCCAATGCAATCACCACAAATTCATGACAACAAAATGCAAATTGTCCTTACTGAAGTATTGTTTCTCTCCTTTATACCCAATACTCACATGACAATAACAAAAGGAAAAGGAATTTATTGACTTGAACTGTATTTAACCATATTCCCCATTAATTAAGATTCTTCTACGTATTTGCAAGAGAGAAGAGCATATAAACAACACCACAGCTTTTACTGACACAAACCTAGTATGATCATATGACTCCTGCTTGCCTCAAGTATAAACTATAGAAGTCATTTTTAAATGGTGTAACAAGATTTACTGCATTCCACCTTGTATTTTCATCATACCTACTTTTTTCTTTGTAACCTACATTATTTTGAAAACTAAATACATTCCAAATCAATAGTTGGATAAAAGCTATAAGCAAGAATCAGGTGCATCATAAAAGCAAAGTACTCAGATTCCAGAAGCTGCTTGTAAGATAATTTTCTTGGTCACTTCTTGTATGCCTACTAGGGACTGACACAGACTAAAATGAAATCAAAAGATGAAAATTCTGGCCTTGGTTAAGTGCAACGATAAAAGTCTTACTGATTTCAGAAGGGCCAAAATTCCATCTACAAGGATTACTTCCTTTGACCTAAATGTGCTTTCAATCAATCCCTAATAGCTTTTGAGAGGCAAATGGTTTCTTTCATTTGGGATTAACTCACAGTATGCTCTGTGGTGTGATCAGTTGTTGTTGGCGTTTTACATCCAATTACAAGGTGATTAAATAATTTGCAAATTCAAAACACCTCTCTATTTTTTATAAATAATTTTTAAAAAATATTAAGACTTAATTTTAAATGGTTATAAAACACAGTATTCTACTTTGACACTGACAACAGAGATGCCTTATTACTGCTTACTGTGGCCAAAACGTTCAAAAACTACTGGAAGCACAATTTCTCTCTGACCAGAAAGATGAACTCCAAAGGGTCTTACTTTAAGCCTCAGCACAGACTTTGCAATAGTTGTTAATTGAGGTGTTTCCAGCACAGGTCCCTCAATTACTATATCCTGGTGTCAGAATACTAAGGAGCAGTCAAAAGCCAAGATGTGAAATTAATGACATCAAGGTTCAGGAGACAGATTTAGCACAGAGACACTTGTATCCTGTCTGCTCTCTGTACCCGGGGCATTGGATGCAGATGAACCGTAACACAGGCACTTCAGAAAACAAGTGGCTCTTTAGCCATGCTGACACTGTCAAAATTATCCTTGTATGATACTGCTTCAGTTTAAAAATTGCTTTCAGTTTGAGCAGGACTGGAGGAAAATTGGAGGTGAAACTTGACCCCGGTCATCTCTGAAGGATTCTCCTCCTTGGATGGATGCATCTCAATCAGGAAGGAAAAGACAGCACCAATCCCTTACGCCTCTGACTGGTTTGCATCTTACACCCCCAGCATGAAGATAAAAGCTCTCTTGTGCTGCTCTGAGGCTCATCTGACCCTTTAATGAGCTGATTCAGGTCATTAACCTGACAAGGAATGACTCTTTTTTTTGTTGTCGTTTGGTATTCGCTATGTTTGTTTCCTAGAACCAGAGGAAGGAAAACAGTGGGAACATGTGTGCGTGGGTGGAACAGCTCTGCCTCTGTCAGCAGCAAAATTTTTAGATCAGTCTATAAAATCTTACCCTGCTTTTCAAAGGTACTGCAGATCTTGACTTACAAAAGAAAAGAAAATCCTTCAGGGATTTATTAAAAAGAAAAATTATGAAAGTGCTCTTACTTGACGAGTTGGCCTCAGTGAAGAAACGTGCTTTAAGAAGCATGTTTCCCTCCCTGCCTTTCCTGTCACCTCCTGGTTTTCCAATGTAACCAACACTCCCACTGTGTTAATAAAATTGTTCATGGAGCCATTCTGCAGGCCAGATCACTGAAACTATCTTCATTAAAAATGATCCGCCCACCCTCAAAGTTAGTTTTCAGCCAGACCATTTAATTGAAGTGGTTCATAGGATGGCCTTTCAGTCAACATTAACAGCCAAGCAGTGAACATAAGCACCACAACCTACAGGCGGAAATTTTTCTGAAGTTGACTCTGCTGCGAAGCCTATGTGACAGACAAACAAGCCAATCACACATCAAAGGTAAGGGAAGCTGCTGACTGGGGATAAAATATGAGCAAGAAGAATCTCAGATAATTCTCAGCCAAAAACAAGGCATAAGAAGGAGCAGAGGAACGAAAGGCAAAGCTCTGATGCCTGAAAACATCCCTGAAACACCAGAGAAGGAATGGATGCATGTATGCAATGGGTACCCTCCAATAAAAACTTGTGTTTTACTCACAAATAGACTAGTCACAATTAATAACAATTTCTATGAGACATCCATAAATGGTTACAGACCAAAGGAAAAAAAAAAATCTCAGGTGTAGAACTGCTCTCCCTGAACACTACAGATAATTTCCTCAAGAATCTGATGTCCACTACTGGCTGGGTACAGAAGTGATTTTGTATGACTAATTCTCATAGCAATGAGCTCAAAAGCAGAAAACCTTCTCAGACTGCTTACCTCTTTTGCACTTTTAATTTTGGCCAAGAAAGTGTACAGTTCCATTGTTTCAGCAAACAGAGCCCGACATACTGCTTGATAGTGGTTCGGCGCCTCTGATCGGGTTGGCAGGTGGGCAGCACACAGCTAGAGAGAAAAATAAATAGCAATATTAAAACAATGCCCCATTGCTTTCCCTAAGGCTACAGAGCATGAGATAACATAAAGGGAAATGCAATGGAATGTTTATGGCACAAAAATCCATGAGGCATTTAAGTTCAGGTAGAAATCAGAACATAACCACCTGCTACCATTTATTTTATGAGAAGAGTTCTACTATAAGGATGGTTAGAGGATTGATTGATCACGTCCTGGAAAACTCTGAAAACCAAGACACTGCCTTTTCATTGGAAAAAAAAAAAAAAAAAATGACAGACAACATAATTGTAAGGGAGGAAAAAAACCCCAATCCTGCAGTATCAAATTTTGGGAAAATGTACTTAATTCAAACCAGCTTTAAGACTGTAAGTGTTGTTCAGCTTTCTATGAATGTGGAAGAGAACTGTATCCCTACCAATTTATGAAAGGATGGAAGGTGAAGCAAGGAAAAAAAGTAAAGTGCAGTCATCAAGCTGAAACTCTGATTTAATTTATTTCAGGCGGTACAAAGATTTTAAAAATCTGCAAGATCCATGGAAGCACAGTCTTATTGCTTCACCTCAGACACTCATGAACATTTCCAGACACAGGCACGGAAACACTGATACATGTTTTCATGTGTGCCAGACTTGCAAACCTCTGAAAGCCTACTCAAATCACTAACAGCTATTCACAGCTCCTGTTAAGCAGTACATCGGTCCAGCATTGCTTTTAGAGCAAAATATTCAGCTCCCATTTCTGACGAGAGAAGTTTCACTGAAACCAGCCTTTATATTTCAAGCAGAGAACTCAAACGGTCTGAGCAACATCCAGCTTCATGAACATGAACATCCAGCTTCCTGCTATTGTAGAATAGCTCAGCACTGACACTGATCATTGCAATATCTTTTTCTTACACTTCCCATAAATCAAATCCATCACCTGTAAGCATTCATTATGGAAATCTTGCTGGAAATGGACAGAACAAAATAACATCTATAATTTGTTCCCTAAACAGTTTTAAATAAAAAAAAACCCCACCCCCAAAGCTGAAACTAGAGCACCTACATCATATATCATAGCGGTGTATATATGAAAATAAAACCCAATCTTAACAAAAGCCTTAAAATATGTCTTGTTACTATGGGTTTATAGTAGCTATTTATTCTATATATATAGCTGTATTTACAGCTATAGAACTAAAACTTAGGAACAGGCGAAAACCTGAGGCAGTAGGTGGCTACATTCAGATCTCCAGAACTAAAGCTTGAGACAAAAGCCTCTTTAGGAGAAGAGCTCTTAACTAGCCTAGTGTCATATTTGTCTAAATCTCTCCTGTTATTACACTGAACACTGTGGTTACAAGGGGCACAATGCATGTAAAGCTTGGGCTGCTTTTTCCTATTGGTTTCAATTTGATTTAAATCCATGTTGCCACTAAAAGGTGTGGTCCTGTGGCCTTCAGCTTTACGCATCCACTGATGCCCCTACGCTGCCACCAGAGTTCATGCTCTAACACAGAGAGGATTATTCACCCAGGCAAAAATTAACACCGTGAAGGAAGTGGGGCAGGAGACAATTATTCTTCACGGACACATGCGTAGTAGCGCAGGCAAAAAGGAGTAAGAGGAATACGCTGCCAGAGTGGGGAAAGGGAGGAAGGCTTGAACAATTTCTTTTGGTTGCAGTCAGATTTAGATTGGCTCAATCTCACAGACAAGTTGCTTTCTAAGGCCATAGCCCCCTTGTTACCTTCTATTTCTTCTAATTAGTATTAACAATACAGAGTTCAATGGTTCAGATTTGGTCAGCTTCTTTGATAAATTTTTACAGGCACAATTTGGACTCCTGCAATATCCTATTCTGATTATTGTACCTATCTATCTATCTAACTGCTTTTAGTCATAAAAAAGAATACATATAAGGAAAGTTTATATATATGTGTGTGTGTGAATATTTTCCTTCCTTCCTATATACTTTCCTTATAAATAGGGAACACCAGGCAGGTATGTTCATAAAACTGCCCTTCATTTCTCCCTTTCAAATTTTAGACTGCTTTACAATGATGGCCAAAATTTTCATATATCGTTCTCATTTCTTTCTGGATAAGCTGACAGAAAAAAAACACCACTTCCTCCCCCCACCCCGCTTCTTTTTTCTTCCTTCTCCTTTCCTCCTTGCCCCTTCTTTTTTCTTCTTTTCTGTTTTAACAAATCAGATCATCTCCTTTGCAGGTAAAGAAAGAAAAATCACAACAGATGCACCTCTAATGCATGCTACAGTGACAACGCACACCACAAAGGTAGAAGTTGTTAAGCATTTCTCTTGACTTAATGAAAAAGAACATTTAAAGGACCAAATTCCAAGTACGGTTAATTTGTGTTCCTTTCTCTCATTAACTAATCATGTCCTTACCTGCCTTATTATGCTTTCAGTAAGCTATTTCTGGTTATTAATCATCGCACAGATAGAAAGGGTTTGATTCTAAAATACACCACTTAAAATAGTAACAATCGCTGTAAGAATAATAACAAAAGCAATTTCAGAAAGTTCATAAAATGGTACCAGTCTTCATAGCTGAGAATAAAATTTTATTATTATACAGATTGCACACAGGTTTTTAAGAATGCTTTTTTTTCTTTATTTAGAAGCATGTTAATTAGAAGCAATTTGCATCAAATATTGAGAAAGTTAATAAAATGCAGCAGCAGCAAGTTGAAGCAGGGGATGGATATAATCTTGATCTTATTATGGAACACCAAGTAAAGCAAAAAAAAATTAAATGCCTGCTGCTCAACTTAAGTTACAAAAGCAACCACATAAGAAGTTAACCATTTGGTTTGTAAACGTTATTAAAAGAGGGCCAGCAGCTCCTACTAACTTTCCTGTTCTGAGTGATCTTATATTATGTGAAGACGCATTACATACAAAAGCCCCTTGTGGCAACATTAAGTCAAGTGTCTTAGCATAAATTTTTGGATTGTGGAAGGTAAGCCTGAAGGAAAAGGAAAATGCAAAAAGGACAGTGATTTCTTTCCCTTTTCATTGTAATATATTGTACTTGTATGTTGTTCAGAGCGCCTGACAAACTGTAACTTCCACATGGAAAAAATACTGCAAAATCTAGGCAGGCAAGGCAAATCAAGTATGAAATGTCACTTCTAGCCTGAGTTCAGGATATTTCTCCACTTTAAAAAAAATTTAAGAATCACATCTTTAATTTTATGATAGTAGTGTTTAAAAAGCTATGTTACTGCAACACATCACAAAAAACACAGCCAGAATGTTTTAATAATTGAGATATGAAAGGACAGCCACCTAATGAACTCCTCCTCCTTTTACCATGTCATAGTGGTTGTGGTGCAAGAAGGATTAAGATCAGGTCTGCAGTCTTTCCCAGCCATTCCGAGTTCACTGAGGAAAGAAAACCACTGTACACTGCTTATCCTGACACCTGCCTTTTCATCCCTCATGATATAACTTAAAACTGTCCTACGGGGGATGAATGCAAACAGCGCCCAGAGCATAATACAAGGGCTGTTTGTTCTGTTTCCAAGAAGTCTCAAAAAGTATAGCTGAAAACAAATTATGTGGTCTTTAGAAACCGAGGAAATATCGAATATATTATCAACTACTGAAACATTAACTAGCTCGGTCTGCAAATATTTTCATTTGCAATCATTGTGAAGAGCTGGGATTTTTTTTTATTTTTATTTTTTTTTCCCTAACTGAGCCTATCCAAAACCCAGCTTGACCCAAAGCATTCAATCTTTGCTTAGATCACTAAGAAGATTAGAGACTGTTTCCATCCACATTCAGGGTTCACAGGAAAAAAAAAAAAAAGGCATTATGTAAATACCATAGGCTTGCCAGCTCCTCTATCCAAATTCATCCTCAACTGACAAGGAAACAGAGTGCACCAAGCCAAAGCACTGTTAACAGAAATCACAATATAACTATCCGAAGAGATCAAACAGCATTTCTTCCATTTGTTTGGATATATCACATCAAGGGCTCCATAAAATTACAAAAAAATACAACTGACTCACCCACTAAAATTAATGTAGGTTTTATAAAACCTTTTTGCCCAGACACACACTAGAAGCTTCACCAAAACACCTGGCCTGCTAGAATTCAGATTTCAAAGACAAAAAGTGCTTCCACTTGCAATCATCTTGGGCAGCAGGCCTGTACGAATGCACCACAAAGAAGAAAAGGATTTCTTTTTCCCATGGGACACAAAGACAAGCTATTGATATTATGCAAAACATACTACCAGCCTGCAAATGCCAGGCTTGTTTGGTGTTTTGAAAGCCTTGGAGTATTAACATAGACTTAAAAGATGTACTTTTTCTTAAGCAACAAAAATTACTTTAACCAACAGATCACTGAATGTGCAACTGGACTAGGTATCTGCCTCATCCTTTGCAGTATGGTACTGCAACAGGTTCACAAAATAAAACTCAGTTATTTTCTGAAATATTTTATCTCCATGCAGATAAACTAGACCATGTGATTAGGCTTTTTTTAAAAATAATATATATAATTTTATTCCTGTGAATATGAGCTTCAAGGAGACATCGCCTTACCAGTGAAATCTTGGTAAGACAATACCTGTACATTTGTAAAACTCACCCAAGCATTTGGCTTTGCTTTATTATCCAGAATAACGTTATGGATGGACTGTTCAGGGTAATAAAGCAGTGTTTTGACATGAGTTTGTAAGAGGTTTCTGCCTGCTAGGACCACCCCTGTGCATAGTGCACGGCACTTACGCATCGTGCAAGTTTTGAGGCAGGTTTTGTGACACCTGGAAGCAGCTCACCTGCTCCCTACCAGTTCACAGCTCTTTTCTCAAACTTTCTGGGCAGAGATTTGCCGCCTGGCTTTGCTGCTCATAACTGCAGTGGGCAAAGGACGAGCTGATCCCTCTGATAAAGAGCTTAAGGGGAGTACTATCAAGGTAAGACAAAAGGGATGGGAGCAGAATTAGCTATTTATCCACAGAATAAATTTGCAGAAAGTACAGAAAGTATTCACTGAAAGTTCCTCTTCCCAAAGAGCTACCTGCAGAAGCTTCTTAACTTTTTAAAAAGATTTTTTAAATAATCATTTGCAAGTGCCTTGGAATCTAACAATTGCTTGACATGTGAGCTCCTAATTAAGTTTACACACCTCAAGGAAAAGGTAGGTTTTGTGGAAATTGAGGTAAATTGCTAGTTTGCTGGTGTCAAGCACATCTACCTCATTATTTAAATGTTCCCCAGAAACCTGATAAGTCTTTCCCCACACAGTGGTATCTGTTGTTTTGATCATGTTTTTCATCACTTTGTGGTGGACAAGAGAAGCGGTACTTATACAAGTTTAGCATATAATGGTTTAAGTGATCCTTTCCATAAAATGGCTTAACAAATATATTCTTTCCTTACTGATTTCCCTTTCTAATATGAAAACCCAAATGCGGCAGCAAAGCTATTGCATTCCGCAATAACAGGTACAATTTGATGAAATAGTGGCCTTGGTTGGTTCCCACTTTCAGGACTGCAGAAGAAAAAAGGTGGCTGCTGAAATTAAAGCCAAAACCGCAAATGAGAATTAGATGATGCAAGGACTGACAACAGTGCTTTGCCTAAGATCTTGATCCTTAAAGAAGAGCCCACTTGTCTGTATCATACAATCTTCATCATCTTTAACTACCCTCTGCTTTGCAAACTTGAGGATTAAAGGTCTTGAGCAAATTATTTATAAATATGCTTAAATGTCAAACACAAACGGACTGACAAATGTTTGCAAATGCTCTCCCGAGTCAAAACGTAACATGGTGTGGAAGAAAAGTTGAAAGACTGACGTGGGCAGACTGTGTTTGGGAAATGCTGCAGTGCCGTTTCACATGCTGTAGTTCTTTTTAGAAATACACAGCAAAACCTGAGCAATTCAACAATGCTCAGAATGAAACCAGTGAACAGTAAAGGACTCTCCTCCATTACTGTCTTCAAAAAAGAATATCTGTCCTGACAGTGTTTCCTCCAAGTACTGATTGCCTTGAGGTGCTGAGCACTGTGATTCATTTTCTTTCTTAAAATCTTACATTTCACAGCTATTTGAAGACTCTTAACTACTTTTCCACACTGTTAGAGTGAACTTAAGCACTGACAAGAATCTTGATTAAAATTTCAACAGACAGTAACTGCAGGAGTAACACCACACTTACAAACTGGAACCTTTTCCAATGACACAAACAATTAAAGGCAAAGACAATCTGTACTCTGTTACATTTATATGATACTATATTTAGGGAAACAAGCCTTACAGATATTTCACACAATTACCAACACTTCTGAAAGCGTTTAAAACTTACATGGATGTTAAGAAATGAAAATCAAACTAGAGTATACATTACTGACTAGATTTCAATTTTTATGCCAAATCCTGTATTTTTCATGTTCAGTGAACCCTATTCTTACTCTTTATTAGCTTTCTAAGTACAGAATGAAGACCTCGACTACTGAAACAGACTCCAAACAAAGGCCAACCTATGTTTTGTGAGACAATGATATTTCCACCAGAGATTTTGACAGTAACTTTTCAATGACCGACTAATTTCTTGTGCTAGTGCAAACTTATTGACAAAGCTGCGTTCACGAAAATTCTCACTTCCTTCTTGAAAGCTATTTTGCCATTTTTACCCCCCAAATACACCTCCTGCATACACTTGTTTCTGGAATATGTGTTAGGTGTATTGTTGCACTGTCTTTACACAGTGGACTAACAACATCCTGCTTCCCAAAGAGGCTCGTTTCAAAAGAGCCCATTAAGTGAAAACCAATTCTGCATTCTCTCTTAGTTTCAGAGAAACTGTGCTCTGTTGTTTCTTAGCAGAATAATGGAGGAATTAATAATATAAATATGCAGTAATCTAAATTTGCTAGCTCTCGCTCTTTGACTATTCAGGGAACATCAATGGGATTATTCATGAGCAAGGGCAAAATCCTACAATTTATATTTTTCACATTCTTTTACGTGAAATGTCAACCCTGGCAAACCCCACAGCAAAAACCACTAGCTAGACTGTCAGCAGCAACCGCTTTCTAAAGCTCTCTGCTTCACAAGGGAACAGCTCTGTGTATATTCGCGGCTCTCATCTGTACTGCTCACACATCTGCATTTCATGCAGGAGCAGCAGCGTGAAGGATGGGATGGAGGCATCGGGGCAAGAAAATTAGCTTCAGAAGCAGAGTAGAGGCACAGATGGGGAAACATGATAAAGCCTGATAATTAAAGGAGAAGGGGAGCGGCTGTACATATTCACAGGGCTACCTGTAGCTGTTTAGCTAACAGCCCATTAAGCTGTGGAACCGCCCTTTACATTATTAAATAACTTAGACCCGAACAACTGATAGCAAAGAGCTGCACCCCTCTAATGTCATTTTGTATGGTTGTCTGCCATGCTTCTCAGGCCCTCCTTAGGGCTGCAGGGTGCCTTCTTACTGGAACTACTATTTCTGTTTAGTAGAAAAAAGGGGGAAGCTGTCTTCGTACCAGGACGCTTGGCACATGCCCCAAAGAGTAAGAACAGGATAGATGCCCTTCTTTCTTCCCCTCTCCCCAAGCCTCCACACAAGCATATAAATTAGCCATTACACTCAGGGTACTGCTTGGAAAAAATCAGAGCGTCTCTGTAAAAACAGCAGAAAATAGAGACATTTTTGAATGGAATAAAAGAGAAAACAATTTTATCAAAAGGCACCAGAAAGTGGTGGGGAGTGACTCGCAAATCAGAAACCAAACCTCACTGACACACACAGAAAAGGCAGGGGAGAATGATGCAGAAGAGAAGTTGTTTCTCCATCTTCAATTATGCCCATCAGTCTCATTACTAAACAGTTCAGATGTTTGCATGTTTACTAAGTGAGAGACAATATATTAATGTAAGGCAGTTTTATTCATAAGCCACTTAAATTCCAATTAAAATATATCAACTAAAATAAAAATGTGCACTTTCCTTGGCAGCAAATTACAGTTCACATATAGAGCTTTAAAATGCAGGTGTGTGGGTAGCTTGTTTGTTTTTATGTAAAGCGCTGAAACTTCTCTCAGTAGGCATAACAATAATTTGCTTTCATGTTTTGTCCTGAAGCATGACTTTTTATTTCTATCCAAAAAAACAGATTTCCAGCTGCATAACCAAACAAACTCCATTACTGAACATAACAAGCTTTTAAACTTCACTCACAATGAATAAATCCAGCAACTTCTAACCAGTTGCGTTTTGCTTTCATTAGATCTCATCTCGCATATGGAAACCTATTCCATTCCTTCATGTATGCTGTACTCCTTATTTGTAATACCTTTGTCAGGGAAATCAAGTCTTGAAACTCTGATTGAATGAAAAAGGCCTATGGAAAAATTCTTCTTCCTCTTCTTTTAGGCAAGTGCGCTTAATATTTTTCTCTTAAAATTTACAGCCATTGAATCTACATTCCCATTATCTTATAAAACATATCAGTTACATAAATGTTAATACTTAAAACATATGCCACTCTAAGCTAGGTATGAACAAAATTATTCATCTCAGAATTGATTAACTGATTGATTAAACAATAAATACTGTAATTCTTATTCAAATATATATCCTTGCTTATTCAAGCAGAACAGATATTCAGTAAATCAGAACTTTAAAGGTGTTATTTTCTCCTCAATTCACTCTATTTCAAGTGGTGGAGCCCTTTCTTGTCCCTTTCCTCTATGCACATTCCTTCGTTCCTGGAAATTGTCTCTAGTCTGGTAATTACTAGAAATTGAATTATCTGGAGTCAGTGGGTTTGACATACGCCCCGTATATAGGTGGGATTAACCACCTGTAGGGACCGCAGATGGTGTTTATACTGCCCTGACCGCTCAGAGACTTGAGGGAAAGACAGATTTACTGTTTTGCTTTACCTCCATGCATTTTTTGCCAATGTCAGCAACAGGAGTAAAACCACCACTCTGTTAAGCATTCAAGGCCACTTCACATATCCTGAATTGCAGCGAGTCTACACCGCGGGGACTGCAGTGACTGCAGGGGCTCCATCACAGTATCTGCCTCGCAGTCCATGCTGCATGTATTCTCTCACCCTTGAGATAGTAGGAATTACCAATTCTATTTTGCCGATGGAGATCTGAGGCTGGTGCAAAGCCCACTGAGCGATTTGGAATCTTTTCTGATTAAGAAAATAAAGACAATCTGGATTAAAGTCATAGCTGACCAAATCATGTAGGATGTTACAGCTTATTTTTCCGTCATGTCACTGCTTTGTTGGTCTTTTGTTGCACTCCTGTTTGCTAAAAAGATTTCAGTCTCCACATAAAAATTTAGAATGGACAACTGTAGTGAATTATTATACATCTTGTACTAATTGGTGGTTTTCCTGAAATCTTGGGTCCTGAAGTCATAGGCATACATAGAAAATGTAATCTTCCTTATTTCTTACTAAGTAAGAGATTGTGAAGATACCAGTGCAATCTAAAGACTTGCTCTGATCTTAAAATATATTAGTTATATTTTAACATCATGACTCCTTGGAGAGGATAGGAATGAGTCTTTGCTTTGAAAAAGGATGAACAACACAGACCTCAACACAAGGTAAGAACCCAAAGATACAGAGCAAGAGAGATCCTCTCTTGCTAATAAACTAAATTCAGAAACATTTCTTCCTCTTCTCTAAGGTTTGGCTATTCTTTCTAACAGCTTGCTTATTTCAAAATATGCCACCTGTAGAACGAGGCAAAGCCATGCACTTTAGCCAATCTCTGATTGCAAAAGCAAGCTAAGTTTGTTATATTTTCAAAATGAGCTACTTGCACTTTGAAATTATGAGCATTCTTTTTGAAATGAAATTCATTTGCACACTCAAAAAAAAAACAATGGAAAAAAATACATAATTTAAATTCTTTGAAGAGTCTTCCCAACTCTTATTACCTTGATTTTAATTAACATAAAATAATTTTGCACTTTAGGTTATTTCAGCCACATCAGATAAGTCTTACCATTCCTATCTAAGGAGCCTTGCAGAAACAAGCATGTTCTGCAGTAAAAGGGATGCATCCTTGACAGAGAATAGTTACGGGAAAAAACAAGCAATGAAAAACAACTACAAAAACCACACATCACAACCCAGCTACCAGCTGCCTCTTCATCAAAATCTTATTATCTGAAGGGAAAAAGAGAAAATGGAAGGAGGCAAATCACTCTTCTGGTTCAGTCAACTGCTGCATGAGTGCTTTGTTTTCAAACACAGCTCTTAAAATAATTAAACTATTTCGTGCCAAGATAATTATTTACCTGTTCTCAGTTACATATCATGAAAGATATATCTCTGCAAGTTGGGCAGGAACTCCCAGCTTCAACTTCAAAGCTACCTTTAAAACCCCTGGCACTTGCAGAGGCATCTACTACACGTCCGTTGAAATAGATGCTTTTTCACGATACGTTTACCAATGCCTTCCAAAGAATATAAAATGAATTAAATCTCTGGAAGGTAATTAATACCTTAGTGATCTCAGTCCATGGAGAGTAAGGTTATCAAAGCGGTGATCGTGATAGAGCACTCTCCTGCATGTAGTGAAAGACCAATTGTTACTCTTGGGTAACTTCTCTGTACTGACATTTTTCATGATAAAGCCACTTTTGAGGGCTGAAACTCAGTGCAGTTATTTTTAAAATAAACAAGACTTAGGAGCAAAGTAGAGGTAACTGGAAATGCAAATATACTAATTATTTTAAACATTGCTACCTCCAGCAAGATGAATGCCAATTTAGCATCAATTTCATATAGAAGGACTTGATAGCAATGGATAAAGTGACAAATCTAAGATGCTGGCAAAGTGCCTCAATCGGAGTTTGTTGACATCTCTGAAGTGAATTTACGATACACCATCACATCTACGAAGAATCTGGTGTAAAACCAGTAAGTGTTAAAGCTCACAGCTCGTTCTGCCAGCAAAGGTAGCTGAAAACATCACTGTCCTGTCAAAAAGCCCCAAACTAAGTGTTTCTAAAGGACTTTTTGCCAGCATCCTTGAGTAAACATCAGGGTGCCATGAGAAAGACAACCTCAAGTGGAAGCTGGGGGAGGCGGAGAAGGCGAGGGGGGCTCATTTCCCTCAGACTCTGCATGACACCAGCAGGGAGCTGCCAAGAAACCACTCTGCTTGCAGCGTCTTCATTAAAAGGCCTAGAGAGCTGCCAAATTAACCTCAAAGAGAGGTTATCTTTATCTGTCAGAGTGGTAAAGAAAATTATTAACCATTTTATTGTGGTAGGTACGTAAGACAATAGAGGTTAGTAGGGTGGGTGGCCTAGTTATCTTGCCCTTTATCTCACCTCAGCAGTTCGCTGCACCCAGGTAGAAGGAATACCCAGTGGGAGATTACAAACCTCTTGAGTTTCGTCTTTACGGCAGAAGGTGTCCTGGACATGAGAGAGACGCCCGTCCTGTTTTACCTGCTCGCTTGACCCTAGAGCCAGGCCAAGGTCAGGAGGGTGCCATGCATCCCCTGGCCGCCGAGAGAGGACCCGGAAGGAGTGGGCATGTCCCTTCTCCCTGTCTCGTCTTCAGCTGCTCCTGACAGAAAGTGGGCCCAGGTAGGAAAGAAAAAACAACCCATAGGGTTCAGAGGTACAATTTTTTTTTTTTTCCCAACTATTTTGCAGTTGTTTGGGTTTTTTACAGGTTTCCCGTAACGACAGATTTCAGCATTTCTGCTGAAGGTGACACCACAAGGCCAAGTGCCTCTGGCAACCAAACTCTTCACTGGAAAGTCCCCGGCAAAGTGCCTTGGCTCCAAACGCAGGAAGTGCCATTTCTAGGACAAGAAATCGCAATAAACACCCCTTCTTTGCTCACTAACACATTCAAATGTGAAAAGGACTGACATCACCCTTTTAAAATGAGCACAGTGGTTACTTTCAAAGTAAAGCCGACCACGTGTTGGCCTCCAGTTACACTGCCCAGAATGAAAAATCAGGACAACTGTTTAAGACACCAAATGACATCACTTTAATTAATGAAACCTGTCTATCAACATAATTCACTTAAACACTTGTCACGTTCAAAGCTGCTTTAAAATTACATTAAAGGGATTTACACAAACTGTCCCCAGCTTTCTTGATCAAGCTAGGGTACAGGAATCCCTTCACTTTCTGTATAGGTTTCTAAGAAATTAAACAAACACACAGGCAAAATAAACTTACTGAATATTTTTATTTCCAAACATGTGTGTTGCCTGTAAAACATTTTTTTTTTGCCTTTGAGCCACTAAAAATATTTGTACTGTGACAAGATTCCTCTGTCCAGACATGAAAAGACATCATAAATCATGCTGACTAATACTCTCCTGAACTTCAGTTTTTTCATTTGCTTGTTAACATTACAAGCTACCACAGAAGTAAAAGTTTTTTTAAAAAAACAAACCCTATAGCGCACCTTCTTCCCCCAATGCCATGACATTTTCAAATATCACCTTATAATCTTTCCATTTTAAAAAGTGGATTGAGGACAGCGATAATTTATATCTGCCTGTGCAACTGCATGTGACTGTATAAAATACATAAATGGGGGCTTATTATACACAGTATGATTCAGAGGATTGATCAATGTGAATTGATTAGAAGAGACCAGTTCATAAAGAAATTTAGCTTCATGTGAATTTGCTCGTCTAAAGCAAGTGTTGATCTTAGTGCCCACATCAAGAAATCTTGGCATGCCAAAAAGGAAAAAACAAATACAATTGCTCATTAGGACCTTCTTGTCCCAACTCCAAGCTTGCTTTGTCCGAAGAGAAAGGCAGGCAAAAAACCATAGATCTCCCTTTTGGCTTAAATCACCCAGAGTATCTTGTTCTTCCTTGCCACCATGAACTCAGTAAAACAAACCCCTCGTTTTTCTAGTGTTTAAAATCAAGTTTCTAGCCTCCTTCTCAGAGATGCAAATACATAAATAACAATAAAACAAAGGGTTTTGTTCTCTCCTCAGGGCAAAGGCAAAAAAAACCTCCTCTGTTTTCCAAAAAAAAAAAAAAAAGCTTCCTAGTGCCTGCTTTACAGGCTTTACACAAAGCAAACTCAGAGCAGCGTATGAAGCATTGCCCTCGCGTGCAGCTGGCTTCCCTTAGCTCCCTGCCCTAGCCAATCCCTCGGCTAAATCTTCTTTATATTGGATGTTCAACCAACAAGTAGCCATGGCTGCTACTCAGCCCTGACAGTTCGCTTCGCCTCCCCATACAAAATCCCTAAATCCCCATGCCTGCTGTCTTCCTTTAGCATGCAGGCTACCCTACACCTTCCCTTCAACAAACGCTCTGACAAAGTTATTAATTCATGGAGTTCGTCTCATGGGACCATTTTGTTCAGTGGCACAAGTTAGTGTGAGTTATTAGCAAGGCTGCTAGATTAAAATAATTCTCCACAACTACGCACACAAGAATCATCTGCACAGACGCACAAGCTTTGGGACGGTATGGCCCAAGCGATGCAGTAAGGCCAAGCTAAAACTACCGGAGAAATGCACTGAAACCACCACTCAGAAGAATACTGCTTTTTCCCACTGTGTTATTTCATTAAAAATATTTACAAATCAATCCTTTAAAATACACTTGGGGCCATGCATCCTGCAGACAATAGTCTTTTGAAAACTACCCCTTTAGACTGGTTCAGTTACAATACTATTTAAGGATGTTGCAACTACATGTTTTAAACAGAAACCTACTGTAAAAATCCTTTTACTGAGAAATGCAAAACATTCCTTGCCTTTACACCAATCTTTGGGTAAGTAAGATATTCTGACTTTAAGATTTAGGTCTTCAAGCCACAGCACAATCTAATATACACTGTTTATTTCTTTGTATCAAATGGCCTTATCTCACAAATATTTTTCTAAAATACAGCACACAGCAGTGCACTAAGCAAAGGGAGCAGAAAATAGCACCATGAGAACACAGTATTCAAGAGCATATTAAAAAAAATAAATCACAAAGCTAAAAAAGAGAGATTATTATTTTGTAAAAATTAGTGGTACTTTTAAGTCAATTCAAACAGCATTCTTCCAAATGTTTCATTTCTTTTAATTCTGTTACCGGCACTGAAATAAATGCACCAAAAGAAACTTTGCCTCCAGCCCAAGGCTCCCTTTTGAATAATTCAAAAGCAAGAAGATCACAGTGGCTTAATTAAAGGGCCCTCACTCCTTTTCTTTACTTTTCCCATGTTGCTGTTACAGTACAATATGCCTCTATAAAGAATTGAGTAAATTTGTAGCATCTATGCTGCTTCCATTTTGTTTGGCAATGCAATTTTATCATACTTAAAGGGACTCTGAACTAGCAACACTGACAACTGAAATACCCACAGTTTTTTTAAACAACTGCTATCAGCAAGAAAAACTTCCAAGCATCCTTAAATCTAGGCATTTGTGTCCTGACAAGAACTAGAAAAGGCAAGGCTTCCCCAGCCCCCACTTTTCCTCATGACTCCTCTCCTGAATGGGGTGGTGGATTATGAGGCCCCAACACCTCACAAAAAATTAGAGACTCCAAAATTTATAGTGGACAAACACTTGGAGACCCTGCTGTTGGACTTTTTGTTTCAGCATGGACTGGGCTAACAGATTTTTCCCCAGCTAAATCAGCTGGCCTAAGAAGTTCTCCCACTGCCCCATAAATCCTGTCTCTTGTGCCTGTAGAGCATTACAGCTACAAGAACACCTATACTGCCCCATTTCAAGTAAGAGCCATATATGTCTAACTTAAAAACCGGAGAAACAAGCTAATCTACTGTTTTGAATATGGTCTGTGAGGGCCGTTACTGGGAACTTGCAACACATAACGCTATATGAGAGAGAAAATTGTAAAGCAATTTTGCACGTCACTGCTAATTTACTTGTCTACTAAAACATTTATCACTCACATAATGTAGTAATACAAGCAGTACTGATAAGATACATGGGGTATTCCCTATGGGATGTTGGCATTACATGGAAATCAAAGAACTCTTGTGCCTTGCAGACACAATAGAAGATGTTATGTGAATCTGTATAAAAATACCCTGCATTCTTAAAGTAGCGAAAGAAGTCAGTAGAGCTAAAAAGCTAGCTCCAACACCGCGAACAACCAGGACTGCAAAGTCTACATGGGTGGCAACTTGATTCTGACAAGATGAACCTTTGCCAAACCCTAACGTAAGATAAGCTGCTGTCCTGGCTGATTTTTCTGAGCAGATCTACTGCCTTTACCAGGCTGACAGTGAATCTGAAAAATCCATCACGGCCTTCTGTGCACGTAGCAGTTCCAACACCTGGGGAGGGGAGGTGGTTGCGAGTTGAAGGGAGAGATGCTCAGACCGATCCCTTCAGCTTTGAACAGGTCACTCTGCACTGCCCGGCCGAGTGCTGGAGTTAATCCGTTGGGCAGAGAAGATATGGGTCACTCTTGTAACCAACAGCGGCTCTCCCCTTTTTTTCACTTGGGTATGGGTCACTACAGCATTACCGTGTTAATTGACCAACCATTGCCCTGATTTCCAGTCATGAGTTAGAGTTTCAAATTAATCTGATCAAACAAAATGTACCTCGTGAAAGTAAACACTCATTGATCTATTTCAGTCTCCAGGGTCTATTTTAGCAGCGCAGGCTAACACAGGTTCTTTGATGCTTCAGATTAAACCTCATACTCAGGTGTGTTATTTCTAACAGATTGCTTTTCACTTTTTAGACATTTGTATTTTTTAAGGGAAAACTGGAGCTCTGTCACAACAAATTCTGCATTTTATACACTATGGTACACCATTAGTGCCAAAGAATTCTTCCTTCTCCACCAAAACCTGGAACTTTATTTTTACTCATGTACAAATTATTTATAATAATTGCAGCATAAAACAGATGGGAAAAAAGGTCTATGCTCTACTCTGCTTCTTTCAGATGCATAAAGGCCACACACAAATTTCAGGTGCTCTAACCTCCCCATACATAAAAATAATCTGAACACCCAATCTGTGCTTCCTGTTTTTGTTGGACAACTCCTTGGATTCCTCAGACTATTTTAGACCTTAGACAGGTTATACCAGTATAATTATGTGAATTACGGGTACAGGGGGTTTTAACTGGTGTAGATGCATTACTGTGAGCCATAATGGGAAGGTAAAAATCACCACAGAAAAGGCGATTTGGTTTTGTCTCCCCGCCTGGAATAAGAAACTCCCATCTATCTAAGCCATGCTGATAGATGGGATGTTTCCACTGTTCTGTATGAGAATAATTAAAGCAAAGGGGGCAAAAAAAAGCCTTTCCTTTTTTAATGGGAAGACCAAAGTCATGAGGAACAACTTCCTTGCAAGTACATTTGGTATAATGTAGTTCTAAGCAAAACCTCTCAAAATGAATGTTGTGAACAGTACAAAATGACTTCCACTTCTACTTATCTTTCACTTGCAGAGTTCCCGGTTAACATAAATCCACTTGCTCTGCAGCTCTTTATAAAGCCCTTCATATCAAAGCCCTGTTATTATTGCTAAATAATTCTATTTTAAAACCAACAACATGGAGATATTGCTCATACATTACGAAGACTCAAACATGCAGAGAGACACTTCTGCTTTATTTTGCACGGTCTGTCCTCAGCTCCCTGGGCTCGCACAGTACTGGGGCTTCAAACACTGACTCCTTCCACAACTCCACCAGCACCACAGTTTACTCCTCCAGTCCTTCAGTTGTACCCACACAAATGTTTGAGGGGTGTTGCAACAAGATAGATGAAGGAACTGATGGAGTTAAAAACAACAGCAAAAAAACTTTCAGGATGCTTTGACTGAATACAGGTGACATGGATCCCAGCCAAGGTGAAAGCACAAACAGAAGAAACACACTGTGGTTTGAATGAATTATGATGATGTACAAGGCTTGTTTGGGCATATGAAAAATAGCAGATATGCTGCATTTCTAAGACAATTCCAAGTTAGGTCAAAGAATGGTGAAGAAATAAGAAAATGCCTGTGGATGGGTCCTAGTCAGTCAAGATCTATATACTCCTTTGTTAAACCAATCTCAGCAATTGTTTCTCTGGGACCTTCACATCATCTGTGTCTGAAGACACTGTGTGGTTGATACAAAAAGGTGTACTCTCAGTCAGCATGTTTTGGGAGGGTAAGAGCCCAAAAGGGAATGTTTTTAAGCCCCTAGGCACAGGAGATGAGCACTGGTCCTTGGGACCTCGCTGCTGACCTCAGAGGTCCCAGTTATGTCAATGCGTCACAGGTAGAACAGGTGGCCAGGGAGTGCACCAACACAAGTTGTCTACCTGCTCAGAGCAGCAGCATCAAGGTCCATCTGCAGAGGCCCAAACTCCCCAGAGGCATCCACCTAGGGGTGCCCTGTCATAGCAGTATGATATAGGGGTGTGTTCACAGAATCATTTTGGGAGTTCTTTAGGTTTCTTTTCTAGCTTACAGTCCCCAAAGAGTTAAACTGCAAAAAGGAATAGCCAAAGGAGAAGGTGTTCCTCTCAGAACTTAAGAGGTACAAAAACTAGATGGTTGTACTTTCAGGGACCAAAACAGGTGGGACAGGAGGTTCCCCAACATTACAAAAGGAGTCTCAGACACCAGTTCTGTGTGGACAATTGAAGATGCACAGGTAGAAGGTGATTAATTTTTGGTCAAGCCAGCAAATCAAGCTCAAGTACAGTGACAATAAAAGTGAAGGGAACTGAGGACTTCCAACCCACTGTAACTGCAATTTTTTTCTCTCATAAACATGTGGAGACACAGATCACCTTTTCCTAAAGGAGATCCACCAAAATAAAGACCAGCATGTGACATTTGAGTGCACTACAAAAAGGACTCAAGAGAAGAGAGCTGATCAATTGTTGAGTGCGATGATTTTCGCAAATGGACAATACTGTTGCATTCCTTCTTAATATAAAATGAACTGACATCATCTGTGACATTGGTTGCTATCTCCGTAAGGTTCCAAAACCTTCCCCAGCTTCAGAGAGAGTTACAGAGTACACTGCAAGTTGCTTGTTTTGAAATAAATCATAAATACTGTTCTGCAGGCTCATATAAAAATGCTAAAGCCAACCCAGCCTTAAACAGAATGTCACTCACAGAAAGCTGCATCTTACTAATTTTAAGCTCTCATGAACTAGGCAAAATTATAGGCCTTTGAATTCCAGTAACATGAACTCTTTAACTGTCTGTTATAAACAAAATACCCAGAGTTGTTTTTAACTGCATTTTCTGGTTCCTCTCTGACAGGTTACCATATTAGACTTACATGGGGTCATACCATCTATGTGATAATAAAGTATGTCCTCAAACTCAGAAGGGAGCCTCCAAAATACTTAGATCTGAATGTAGACCTTCTCATCCCACCTGTAATTGCATGGAGACGGGACATATTCTTCTTTTCCTCTGTAAGTCTACACATGCCATAGATAGCTGATCTGTACTACCTTCAGAGTATTCAAAACACAAGCAGATCAATATCACCACTGTAAATTTCAGTTCCAGCTGAAAGAAGTCAGCCATTTACTTGAACTACCAAGATATGAGTCACCTAGACTTAAAAGTTTCTCATTTTGAAGACCATGCCAATGGTTAAAAGACAATTAAAATATCAGAAATATAGGGAGGGAGAGGGGAGTGTTGAGAGAAACAATTTATTCTTCCTCTTTTGCTTACAAGGAAAGCACAAACATGAATTTCTACCAACAAAAATATTGCAAACTGTAATGTTGTTTACATTTGTTATAGCAAGATAACATAATATGGCACATGCTACTCTAAAAATAACTTTCATAGAAATTAAAAGATTCCTAAGTACAAGTTCTGTTTGCTATGGGACCTGGGTCACTAATTCATCTTTGTGAAGCAGCAGCTGCGTGACAGTTAATTTTTGCTCAGAACTAACAAACATTATTACTGAACTAATTAGGTAAGGCCTGGGACCAGAGTAGTGGAGGACATTCACCTATATTTGTCTCCGAGATAAGAAGGTGTGGCTTGATTACAGATAAGGTTCCTGTTAAAACCAAGTTAACCTTCAGGACAGAAGGTGAACATAAGTAAAAGCAAGATATCAGTTCAGAAAGACCACTGCCTCCTTATGTATCTTCTATGAGACCTGCAGAAAAAGGTAGCAGAGGCAGTGACAAAGGTTAGTGTTACAACTTGCAGATACTATTGACAACACGTCTGATCTGATGAAAAGCTAAGGCAAAGTCTAGTACTGGCAGTAGCTATTTGGCTACGACGACATTCAAAGCTGGAAGAAATGAGAGAGCTAGAGCTAAGATGGCAGTTCAGCCCAGCAAAACCCAGCACAGACTAAAACCTGCTATCAAAGGGTTGTGTGGCTTTATTTACATCTGCAATTAGAAGAGGCTGCTGGCCTAGAATAAAGGATAACCCTGGAATTGGGTTTAGGGCTGGGGCTCAGGCCAGCAGATACTGACAAACTGCATCTTAGAAAGGGCCTCCAGGTTAACAAGAAAAGTGGTGCTGGTTTAAACTATCTGACTGTAGAGATCTGTGGGATAAGGAGAGAGATAATGTTAAGATTAGGAGTGGAATTAGGGTTTGAGCATACTCTGTAAGAGATTGATAAACTGCATCATCTCGTTTTAGTATCAGGGAGGGCCACACGCCTTGATAAAGGGGCCACATGACAGGACTTCACACACCCTCAGCAAGCCCAGCACCACCCAGCGTGCCAGGCCTTCTCTCTCTGTATCCTCTGTTGACCCAAGGTGCCCCAAGCCATACATGTGCCATCAACCTGATGCGATCCAGACCCCTTGGGATTACTGTACATGGACACTTCTGTCCTTGCCTATGTGCACAGCGAACCCCGCGCTCCCGAGATGCGCGGATTTCTGGTACCATATGTGCACAGTGCGTCCGTACTGGGGACAGGGGCAGGGAAGAGGGCCTCAAACAAGACAAACATCTGTCTGAAATCAGCCACTCTATACTGCTTCTGTTTCTCCCTTCATTTGCAGTAGGACTGCCATATCCGAAATACATCAAAGACTAAAAAAAAGTTAAGTGTTTAGCAACCGACATCTCCTCTCTTTATAGATGCATTTTTAAAAAAAACAGCGGCTCAAGTTTGTGCAGCAGGTTGGTCCTGCCAAGGAAACCAAAAGCCAAATCGGCCAAATATACCGAGCAGCAGCACAAAAGCTTGTCTGTGCCTTCTACAAAAAGGAGCTTTGCCAATGATGATCTTGGCAGTACTATTTAGCACTTACCCTTTTCCCAACTCTGGAATAGCTGTCCACCGCATTACTCAGCACTTTACAGGTTAGTGGAGGGTTCAGGATTGACCGTGCCTACTTCACTTTATAAAAAACCTGACACATATCATATCTCTGTTTTAATCATAAAATAGCCTCATCCACATTAGTGATTAATGGTGAAAAAAATCAGTCTTAGTGTCACAGACAGGCCTCAGACCTGACAATGACACTTTCTGGAGAAGGATGAAACACATAATTCCATTTCAAGCATGGAATCATGTCCATACTGAAGACTATATAGTTAAAAACCTTAAAAATCAATGAGTAGCACACAGCCCATCTCTACCATTTTCCATGCTTGCAATTTAGAAAAGGCAGGGTAGGCAAGAACAACAGTTGCTCAATTCAATAAGCAAACCTGCTGCAGCATTCACTACAAACTGCAGAGAAGAAAGCTTCACAGGGAGTCTTGCCAGGAGGGAATTACAATTATCGAGCCTCATGGTCACAAGACCACATGCTACTGTTGTGAAACAGTCACTGGGTAAATAAGGGTGTAGCCTGCAACATAGTTAGGACTGGTGGGGGGGGAAAAAAAGAAAAGAAAAAGCCACATGCTAAACATGGTCTTACCCCTGAAAAGGTAGGAAGTCAAGAAAAAAAACAACTTACAAATCTATACTGATGTCAAAAATGTGGCAAAACGATGCTGCCATTCTAATACTGTCAACACAGGAATAACACAGAGCAGGGAATAAAGGAAAGTTGCAGAGTTAAGCCTGCAGCAAATACTTTAGGCAAAAGCAACAACAGCAAGAAAAGAGAATTCCAAGCGATGTCAGAGTAAAAGTTAGAAATGACAGCTGAACTTCAGCTCACTAAGGTGGAGTCACAAAAGCGGTACATTTCCAGAATAATAAAAAATTAATAGCAAAAGATTATAAAAGTTAAAAATCTAAGGTGCTGATTTTAAAACACATAAATAGGCAGCTACCTCAGAGTAGCAGAGATACAGATTAACAAAGCAGAACCGCAAAGATGGCATTCAGCAGCCTTAACAGTTGAAACCTGACCAAACATTTTCTTATCTTTTTTGTATTTCAGGAATGTGTACCAGTGTAACTGACAAGAGTTCAGAGAAGTTTTCCAGACCTATCTTTTCCTGTTTGCAGAAATAAAGTAAAGAATTTGCAAAATAATCACTTCTAGAAGCCACTGCCCTCAGCTCTACATTTACAAATGTCTCTTCTGTGTCTGCACTAAGCAAAATTTCCTCTAACAATCCAACTTTGATTGTCCCACCAATTCACTGCATTTTTGCCAAACTGTGGGAAAAGAGGATATATTGCATCTGTCCTCTACATAGCACCGTGCTGTTTGTAGCTGCTCCCACAGGGGCTTAGCGGGGTGCTGCTGGCCGTTTCTAAAGAAGGTGACTGGGTGATGCGGAGTGCCATAGGGAAGAGAGAGCAAAGCAACCTTCGCTCCTGCCCGCCGTGAGCGCACCAAATCAGCACGGCTGGGAGTGGCAGTGGCTTGAGGGAGAAAGAACTTCATCCAGCCAGGCGCTCCCCATCAAAGAGGAGCGAAATGCCAATTCATTCATTCCTCCCTCTGACCCCTGCTTCTCCGAGGGAGGGAGAAAAAACAAAGGCATTAAGCATTCAGCATTATTTCTCATGCAAGGAGGATACAAAAGCATCTCAAAGAAAAGTTACTCCCATTCCAGTCTCCTAAGAGCTTCACTTTTTACTGTCAACCCATCAGAAGTGGCAGGTTTTAATGGGGTCTTGTGTCTGCGTGCTGGTGTCCTGATGTGCTATCCAGGATACTCCTCTAGTCTCAGCTTCCACCACTACACTCTTAATTTCTGTGACACACTAAGCTTCTGGTCCTTAGATATGACTTGCATTTACAAAGAAGCATTATACAGAGTTCACATACAATTTTCCAAACTATATTAAACTTTCAGGTTATTTATGAGGTAAACCAATTATACAAATTTTGTCAAAATCCACGCTTATTAATACCTTTGTCTGTATTAAGAGCTCATTTGGCTCTAAAACTTGTACTGAAGAATACTCTACAGAAAATACAGAGTTAGTACTTTAAATGACTGTTCATGGTAACCCAGATAACTAAATTAAAGAGCCTGTTGCAATTAAAGTTCATAAACTGTATTTCCAAATTTCACAACTCAGGTCAAGAAATGCAACCATAATGATCGTCAATGAAATAATGTATCCTGACTCACTCCATACAAATAAGCTACTCTTATAAAAGCTCTCCTCTGCTTCAGTAGAGGAGGGTGGCAAAGGAAGAAACTGATAAGGAATAATTAAACTAATACTGCACTAATGAAAAGGTGAATTAATTGAAACAGCCCATGAAGCATGCAAGCGTACACAAAGTAATTCAACAGACTGGAAGGAAGTGCATGGAAGAAATTAGAACGTGATATTAATGGCACATCCAATGATAAAGTTGACAACTGATTTTCTGTTCCTTAATGTGAACAATGAAATACTACTGCATGCCATTTTTGCAAGCAAACCTTACAGAATGACCAGTATCACACTAGACAATAACACGGAAAATAGAGTTGATTTACTCATTGCTAAAACCAGTGAAATATCATATAAACTGCCCATTACTGTACCTTCATGACATCTTTATAGGAATGAATGGCCTCAACTTCCTCTTTGTCATCATCGTCGTCATCCTCCACTCCTTCATCCAGAGCATCATATCCTTCATCCCTACTCCCATCTGTTTCTGTGGTATTAGTCATGTGGTCAATAAGCTGCTCCAGTGGAGGACTTAATTCCCGCTCTTCATTGTCCTTCAAACCATAGTCCAGGGCTTTATATATAATAATCCCTAGTGATTCAATAACCTGTAAAAGTGAAAAAAAAAAAAATTATTAATGCCATTCACATGAATGAATAGGTCAGTCTAGTAACACCCTTTTCTGGTGTTTGTATAACAAACTTGGCATTAGAGAGAGCAATAAACATGAAAATTAAAGAGAAAAAAAAAGATCCTCTAATGCCTACAGTAGCAGTTCAGTAACGTACTGCAGAACATGCAAGAGCAGGTTATACCACATACCTACTGATTTCTTATTTCAAAGTTTCAAATAAAAATTTGTAATTTAAAAACAATGCAGAGCCTTTTTAGATTATTTTCCTTTTTTCCTTCTAATATGACAAACCTCAAAACAGTATTAAACTTTGTAAGACTGTATTACGTGCATATGACCTTTTGGGAGGAGGGGAGAGCAGAGCGGGAAAGAAATTAAACGAAAGAATAAACTAATGCCAGATGCTTCCCTCTTGCCACAAATTAACAACATTTGGAAACTGCCCTTCAGTTTCAGCATCTCCTCATTGACCTGAGAGGTACCTGGACACAGCTGTACACATCCCAATATTAAGTCACTGCGCACTGGGAGATCAGTGGAGGCACACATATTCCACTGAGGGCATTGCAAACTGAGGAGTTTAGAAATGAGTATCAATGGAGAGGGAAGGAAAAATGGGCTTGCAAGAGGAAACCACAAGGTAATGTCACTGCTGGGAGATCGTTGTCTGACAACAAGAGTAGGACTAGAGCTATTGCATGCAATCTCTGATCTTCCCTATGTGTTGTGGTGGCTAGCGTGGCAGACAAATGAGCAGACTCCCGCGTAGGAGTAGTTGGCACTAGAGCAACTTTAATAACAGGAGCATTTCTAAACATACCAAACCTTGTAATCAAATGCCATTTTCTCTCATCTGGCTTTTCAGTACTATCCTGGTCAACACACTTTTTAAATCCAGATTTTTGAAATTCTATTTGGGTAAATAGGACAAACGGATTCTTAAAGCATTAAATTTGACTCTAGCAGTTTACTTATTTCAGCACAGCAAAGTATTTTTGGTCTGAGAGGCTGGAGGTTAGCAAAGACTTAAAATGATATCCTATTAAGTTTATCTAGACAAACAATTTAATGAACTAGCTGTAGTCTGACAGCTTTGCACTTGCATACTTCATTCCTCTGCTGAGATTACTTTGCAGTGCAAATTCACTTTGCAAGACTGGCTAATAAACAAACAAACATAAAAAACAATACATAAACCCGACCCTTTTATAATTTATTTCCAAAAATGCTGGTAATTCGATGCAATACAACTAATTTTCCTATGCTATTCTCTTGAAATGTGGTTATACATATTTGGAAAATATTCTTAAAATGCAGTTAAGAAAAGTGATTAGGCAAATTAATGCAGAAAAAATTGTCTTGATTCATTTAGTTCAAAGAACAGCTTCTGACTTGGGAAATGCTAGCAAGACAGCAAAGAATACCAGGGAAGCATCCCTGTGTGCTTGCTCAGTTCCCATACCCTTCCCCAGACTTCTGCCATGACCCACTTTGGAGACAGGACACTGCAGCACATAGACCTCAAGAGCAGCTGTAACAGATCAAACTTACATTTGCAGCATATCTGGCTTGCCTCTTGGAGAAGCTACTTTGTAATAGCTGTCTTTTAAAACTTGTCATTAAAAAAAAATCTGAAAATTTCACAAAATAGAATTTATTCTACTGGTAGAAATGTATGTTTTCTGTAACTCAAGTTCTACATACAACCTAAACCTTCAGCAATTGAAGGCTGCTGATACAGCGCTTCATACTGTCTTGTAAACCTTGTTATAAAAAAAATAAATCTGAAAATATCACAAAATAAAATATATTCTACTGGTAGATGTGCGTTTTCTGTAAATCAGGTTCTGCATATAATCTAAACTTTCAGCAACTGAAAGGGAACAAAGAACACCAAGTTAATTCCAATTTGAAGTAGACCTAAATGAAAATGAAGTACAACTGAATAATCACTTTGATATTTTAAACACTTGAGAGTAAGCACAATGTGAGTAATTTCTAACTTTAATAAAAACTAAATTTGAAAGAGCTTAGCATACATGAGGAGGACTGAAATGTCCAAATTAGATGCAAAGAAAATAATGTCTTGTGTCATGCAGTGATGGCTGCTGAAGACAGCTTTTGGATTTTGCTAACCAACACTTCAAAAAAAAAAAAAA
>VXBO01008405.1:428370-481008 GCA_013400135.1 Rhinoptilus africanus
GTTGTGTATAAAGAAAGCGCACTCTTTCTGCTTCCTTCTGTTTGGGAAGAGGATTAAGGCATACAAAAGCACCGTGGCTAAAACTGCCTGACAGCTGCTGCTTGCTTTGATGTATCGGCTGTGGGGCTTCTGCAGTTCAGTAATATGGGTTGTGCATTTTTACATATTACGAACAGATTTCATAATACGTGCAAAGCTGACACAACACCCAAGCCTACAGTGGCACCTGTATTTCAGTCTCTCAGCTCCTTATTTAGGAGTCGTGATTAAAACCGTATTTATTCAGTGTCTGTCAGTATCACAGGTTGTTCTTGCTGAAAAACAAAGCAGCAAACAACTGAGAAACTTTGCTTTGCTTGCATTAAAACTGAAAACATTCAGTGCTTTCAGTAATACTGGTTCACCAAGGATCCTGTAAAACCAAACAAGTGCCATACAAGTATCAAACAAAAGTCACAGAATCGTCAACGCTTCTTCACATGGACAAAAACTACTAATGCAACTTCACACAAATAAAACTTCTATGTCTATATAACTAGAAACATAATATAGAAGGTTAAACAGTCAGCTCATTGCAGCTTAAACGCATGAGTGCTGTCACTTCACCTGTAATACAAATCAAATACAAACAAAAAAGGAAAAGCTTTTCACAGCTGAATGGATGAGTTGATAAATATGTGGGTTTGTGGGTTTCTGAGTTGGATAATCAGGGACTATCACTTTTTTTTTTTTATAGCATCAATTATTCACAAAGAAGTCACTGGTTCTAAGCTGCACTGTTTGCTAATTTCACACAAAATAAATACTTCTGGCACCTAACAAGTGACAAGCACTGGCATAATTTTAAATTATATGTGAAAACTGAAGTATAGTTGGAAGAACAAGGGTAAGAAGGAACTTAGCAAGGCTCTTTTAAACCACAGAGTTCTACATTGACACATCAAAACAAGTGCATGATGCTGAAATAAGCACCAGCACTAAGATAAATGATGTTGCTTGATTCAGATGCAAAAAACAAAATAAAATCAGTTCTGCACCTGGAATTTTAGAACTCATTTGTTCCTGATTGATTTAAATTTTGGCAAAGCACCTGATCTTTGCAAATCAATCTGTGGCTAAATAACTTAAAAAAATAAACAAGGAAGTCTGCATTATTATTCTTTACACCTTCTCACCAAGTTCTTTTGAAAGTCATGGCTTCAGACCAAAAAAACCCCAAACATTTCCCACACACTGAACTCATACTCTGTTCTGCTTAAATCATTAGTGAAAGGGGAATTTTGTCTCACCGTGAGTGAGTATTCTTTCAATTCCTACACCAGTATGGACTCGTATTATACTGTTCTTTTACAACAAGTTGTGATAAAGCCACTGGAACGCTTTGAATTCAAACACGATGTAAAACCAGTATCTTTATGTTCCTTTTACACACACAGTGAAAACAAAGCCCAAACCATTCAGACTATTTTCATACACAACTGCATGAAACTTTCCATTCCTCATACCTTCCTCCAACACATTAAGGCATGCCTCTTGGAAAGGCGTTCATTAGGGTTTCAGGTCTTTTATATGACACAAATTACATTCTTCCAAAGAACACTTCCAGTTTAACATTCTCTGAAATTCGTCAAATTTATAGCCTTTGTATAGGAAGCAAACACGTTTGAGACTTGCAAAAGTCTCAGCTCAAATGAAATTACTGTAAGTAGTTCGCTGTTTTCCCCTCAACATATATACGTCTCTTACTCTTGCTGAAGCGCAGATGAGGACAGGCAGAATCCGCGTGCCATTCCCCCTACTCACTGCACGCACAATAGGGCACTGTCTGAGTTTTCATACCCTTCCTAGGCTTTGCCTCAATTTTTAAACAAAGCAACAAAGCCTAAGGACAGGCTTGTACTTACAGCAGCAAAGGGCTTTTTTTCAGCTCAAACTCCTGTCCCTCCCTAAAGTTCTCTCTTCCTTCAAAACCCACTCACAGGGTTTGTATCCCTAAATTGGGATTAAAGACACTGTAAAGCTGCAGCTCCTGAGGTGAGTCAACTAACTTTGAACTTCCCTACAGTGACCTCAGATATGGCAACCAGTCACAATATCTGCATTACTACTGCACTGCTTTTTATGAATTCTAATACTTTTTTATATTAACAATTTATACTACAATTACTATTTTTAAGTGCTCCCACTTCTTGCCAGCAGATCTCCAACACGCTCTATGAAGAAGAATCCCTCTGCTTTACAGTAAGAGTGCCGAGAGCCTGGAGCTGGCATTTGCCATGGCACTCCCTAGGGCAGAGCTCCTCTCTGCCGCCAACTCTGCCACCACCCTGGGTATGAGGCAGCACTTAGTCAATTGGCAAAGACTAACCTGTCCTGCTGCTGACTTTAGCCTTCCAGGAGCTCCACGCTGTGCTTCTGGAACCATAACACACAGCACAAACATATCCATATGATACCCTTGAAGTCAGGAGTTACGTATCTCAAATTTTCTATGGCACATTAGGAGAAGACACACAAACAAGCACAAGTTTTTGAGATAAAATTCTGTAATACAGTCCAAAAGACAGGCACGTTAAAATTTCATGTAAACCCAACTGTTCCTCTCCAGCTAGATGACAGGGGGAGCAAGCTATTGCCCTGGTTATCATTTCCATTTGCAACAAAGTAATTTGCTGTTTCTTCAGTATCCAATTCTGGAACTGGAAAAGACCATGCTTTTAGGAAGCCTGAACAAATTAACCGGGTTAGGATAAATCAAAGTACACTTTTCAGTTATTTGCTTCATCCTTAGATGCCCTCCTCTCAGGAGTACCTCATGGAAGAGTAGGTCTAAATAGGTTGCTGTAAGAGATGCACTGCTGTCATTGCATACCGCGGGTGTATTAATGTAGTTTTTACCACGGCATTCCCCAAGTGGAAGCAGGCCAGCATTACCCAGGTTTTAATTGCTGGGGACATTGCTAAATTTGAATACGACCTTCGCTAAATTAGAGCAGTTGCAACAGACTGTCAAATGAGAACGCTGACAAAACTTCCAAGTGATTCCAGGTAAGCAGCAAGTATTGAGAATATTCCCAATTAATCTCACTTCCAAAGAACATAGATATAAGATACAGGCAATATAAGATTCTGGGCAATGTTGGTTTGCTACTGAAATAACAAGATACTGCTTTCTGCAGTATAATGAGCCTTGCTATTTAAGAAAAAGCAGGAATGAAAGCAAAGCAAAAAAAAAAAAATCAGAGTATGTCAGGTCTAATAGAAAATAAATACGAAAGGAAATTAAATACACCCTTTTAACAAGATTTATTCTGGTTTAGATATATTCAGAGTTAGGAAAATTTCTCTACCATATTCAGGGGAGATCTTTTTCAAAATGGTTTTATGTCCATGAGTCTCTGAATGCACTAAGTGCGTAGAGAGACCTATTTACTGAATTCTTTTTACTCTTCAGGTATACATTAAAAAGATTCAGTAGAAGAACTCCTGATCAAATACACAGAAGAAGCCTAAACATACAAAGCGCATGCTAGCTTTATGGGGTTTTGTTTTGTTCCCCCAAAGTGAATATGTAAAAATTTAAGCAGTTAAATGTTGTTGGACTCAATTGTCTTTAATAAAGTAGCAGGAATTTACCTGCAAGTTTATTAAGGCTCAAGTGTAATATAACTCTCCAATTTATTCAAAGGTTCTGGTAATTATAAACATGGGTTTGGTTGTTCAAGTTTCACTATAGATATTATCTAAGGAGAACTATCATTTATTAGCACAAATGAAAGCAGAATTTATTCCATTGTATCAGTTTCAACTTACATTTTATCTGCTGCATTAAAACATTGAAACAAAAACCTCATTTTCCTTCCAGTTTTTATTCATACATTAAAATCCCCAAGATTAAGACAAATTGTTACTCTGTTATTAAGGAACTTATCCAACCTGAAGTAATTTCACCAATGTGACAATTCATCCCTAGAGAAAAAACAAAATTAAATTCCCCGATTTAACTGTGGAGACTCCAGTAATAGCTGAAGTTCCAGTAAAAGAATTAGGTGCAATAATTAAGTAACACAGATGGTGAAAGTCATTTGAAAGTTCTTAAATACACCTCCATTCAAATCATGGTTTTAAATACAGGTCACGTTATCCTGATCCCATTTAAGTAAATGGCAGAGATGGCAATGACATTAAGAATTCTAAGGTTGGAATATATTTGCTGAAACAAATAGGCAGAATGGGTACGTTGTTATATTTCCCTACTGTAGGCTTAAAACTATTTGAAAATTTTCTTAAAATATCCTACCTTTTTAGAATTTTAGGCACAGTATCTCACCTTGATCTTTTTAGAAACATCATCACAGTCTCTAAAGAAAATTTGCACAAAAGCTTCATTCAAAATCTTAGCGGCTTCAAAATTAGGTACATCAAAATTAAGGTAGTGAAGGCCTCAATGACTATGGAAATGCTATTTGGAAATATCAAGAGAATACATGTCTTTTATCTTAAATTAAAGACCCAAAATCAGACCATGACACAAATCCATGTTCTAGCTCCCTGCTCATGTACACCAGTGTCATAAATCTGCTATTACTCTTCAGACTAATGCTTTTTACATGGAAGAGGTAATTTTTTAAAGAAAAGTTTCAATCCAGAATTAATCTGATAAAATGACACTACATCAGAATCATTTAACACTACACCTATCCAACCATATCAATTATTATTCTTTTCAGCACATCTAACCCTTCAGTATTGCTGGCTTTACTAAATAAAGTTTTTGTTGTCTCTCTTTTTAAAAAATGATTTTTAAAAAGTTAAACATACATATACATTTCTATATAGAAACTGAAAGCAATCAGGTGAATTCCCCGAGTAAGCCAACAGAAGGAGCAAAGACTTTAGCTGACTATCAAAAACATAACCAGGCCACAGAAACTCCAATGGGGTCAAACTGGGTAAGAGACAGAAATCGCTGTTTCCCATATCATTCTTTGAATAAAGCTTTATCTAGATGACACAAAAGCATCAGATTAACTACAGCAAAATATTTTGTAGTGAGAGAGAAGTGACCAGCTCAAGGAAAATTCGTATAAAGGCAAGCGAAACTAGTTCAGTAGCTCTGATCCTGAGAGTTCATGTGTGACTGGTTTAAATTTGGCTGATATTGCATACGTCTATGGTCTGTAAGACAAGCTACAGAAGGAAGATAACAATGCTTACAGTAGCTTTGATTCAGTACAATTTATGGTAGTCATGAAGTAATGCAAAATCAATGACGCTTTTATTCAAAGTATCTACACAATTCAACTAATCTACTCAAAAAGTCAGTTTGCATTAACTTCTCAGCCTTCCCACACAGATTTCATTTAAAGCACTACAATTGCCTGCTACATTTAATTAATCCAAAAATTAAAGTGAGTAAACACCTGCTGCAATGTAAACCATTTCTTCTCCTGTGAGTCAAGAACTTTCTCACACCTATTTTCCCCAAAATTAAAAACTACAAAAGCCAAGCAAACAAAATACCTGCACAATGAAAGCTATTCTTTTAAATAAGAATTCTTGATTAGTTGAAGTTTTACATTTGCATGTATGCCTTATAAGCTTTCTAGCAGCGTCTCTCAACAGACTTTACAAAAGTTAGGCTGGTTTCCCCATATTTGTCAGAGGTACATGTGCATTTCAAGCATTTCACGGACGATTAACTTCACAGACAGATGAAGCACCCGAACAAGTTCACACAGAGTTGGGAACATGACACCTCTTCTGGTTTAACTGTAGCTTTCCTAAAATCCATCTTCTTCCATTCCTGGAAAAATATGTCCTTCTGACTCCTAAGAGACTTGTCAGCCCAATTGTTGAAATTCCAAGATTTCATGCCTAAAGTCAATGATGTCAAGAAATGAGCCCAAATATCACCATACAACAGGTCCTTTTTCAAGTGATGTGCCACAGAAGGCGGCTGACATATGCTGCTGCTTCCTAGTGACTGAAGTCTTCATTAACGACACACAGAGCAACACAAATTAAACGCTTCTTGTTTTAAAAGTACTGAATATCTAAGTCAAATAACCACCAATAAGAAAGTTGTCTTCTTCATCCATAACGAAGGAGAAACTTTTAAATGTCTATGGGATTCTGGCATTTATTACTTAAGCACCAAAGAGTAACCATGCACAGCTACCTCCGCTAACTTGTGGAAGTGCACTCAGCCATACCAAGGCAGACATCTACAAATTACTTATTTCCCAAAGAAACTAATAGTAATTCGTAGATTTGGCCTGTGAAAAAAAAGCTGAAAAATTAAAGACTCTTGCTGACAGTTTTGTTAGTCAGGTTTGCAAGGAAACATAAGGTTGGCATTAAGGACATGATGTGATCACGAAATACATGATTTTTCACATGGACTATCATGGTAGTCCAAGAAGCTACTCATGTGCCGGACAGCTATTCATTTGGGTCATGTATGATCTCTGTCTATGCCATACAAACATAACACTGCAGGCTGACAAAGCCTCTCCAAAGCTCCTAATTTTATGAATATTCCTTCACATCCTCTTCCCAATAAGCAACAACATTGGATACAGGTTTTTGGATCATTGGCATTCAAACAAATATTCCTCCAAGACTGAATGCCTAAGTGAACATGAAATATTTTAGTAATGAGCAAAGGGAGTTACTGCACAATTACCCCCGAGCTCTCGCAATGGCCTCATTGGAAAGGCTGGCATTTGCTAGAATAACGCAAGAAAGCACCAGTAGGCACTGTTGACAAGTTACCTACACATAAGAAGACCTAAGTCTGACATTATTTTTTAGGTCTGAAATTCACAGCACGGAAGGCTGACTTACCCTAAACCAAAGAGCAAACGGAGCGTGTGGCCAAGCCTCAGCAGAAAGCTCACCACCTGCTCTTCGGGCTGCAAAACCCCAGAGAACCCATTTATGAAATGACATTCACAGTTTTCTATTTCTTCCACTGTTCCTTCCGAACAGTGAAATCCCCGCAGAAGAAATCCATATTAAAACATACCTCCATCACAGTTAGAAGTTATTGATATATAAAACATACAGTTTATAACCTCAGGCATGAAGTACCTTAGCACAAAATAATCTAGCACCTGCCAGCTCCCAAAGTCATCAGAAGTGCTGAACCGTGACAGTTTATTATCCTTAATGGGACAGCCATGTTCCTGGATTATGAATTGCTGAGCATTGTTTTATTGCTCTCTGCCAATAACGGCAATATCCATTTATTCTAGTACAGCAATGATAACAAAGATTTGCTTACAGTCACAGTTCAGAAGTGTTATGCTATTTAAAGAAAAAAAAAATCATATGCATTTTATGCTTAGATTAAAAAAAGAACCAAACCCAAGCATTCCTAACTGGCGCTCTGGATAAACCTGTATCACAGAGCCAGATTTTCTACAATGCTCAGCGCTTGGCCTTCTAATAGAGCAGAGATATTATCTAGATAATTCTTTTAGCTGCTTAGATAGCAGCCAAGTTACCAAATCCCCAACCATTGGTGGAGAGGGGTTAACTCCAATGCTTACATCTATGTAAACAGCACAGATACTTGGGAACAAAAAAAAAAGGCTGAAGTGTGCTGTTTGGGTTGGTTTTTTTTTTTAAAGAAGATAATTGCATACCAATTGAATAGACATACTGCCTCAAAAGTCTACCGTGAAATTCTCTGTCCTATTCAGTGTATTTTGCAATGCTTGGGAACCTTGAGACTCACATAAACTAAAAGAGCCAATCTTGAGTTTCTTCTGTGCCGAGACCTTGTTAATGGATATGCTAAAGTCAGCTCCAGTACAAACCACATTCCCATCCTCAGCCCAAGGAAAAGCAAGATATGTAAAGATGCATATCGGAGGTAAAACGGTAGCAAGGGGAAGGTGCAACAACAGGGCAGAGTGACCTGTCACACCCATAAGACCACTACAGGACAGCTCTAACACAGTCCTACACAATTCATCCCTGGATCAAGGATTCACAACAAGCTCCTCAGAGCTTCCTTGCTGGCTTACAAAGAACAGAGCTGAGCTCAGGCGTACAAGGAGTATAAATAGTATAAATCCCCTTGGACTTCTCATGCTTTGGAAATTAAAATAATGCTGCGATATTACCCTGTCTTTCCAGCCTTTATCATTATCATCCTTTAAACGACAGGGGATCCCTACCTGGAAAAACAAAGTCAAGTTGGTATGTTCGTTTTGTGTTGAGTTTCTTGGTTTTGAAAACATGCCACTTTTTTTAAAAAATATCAACTACAATTCTGAGTTTATAATATCTGGGTAAATGGTGTCATAGCACCTCCTAAATCAGATTATAGTTACCTCCACAATTTTCTTAATGCAAAACAGCCAAAGAATTCAAATTCTAAATTTAGTCTCATCTTTAAACCCCCAAATTCCCCAGCAAAATAAGCTGAACTGCCCTTCCTAATCGCATTGTAAAACACAGACATGACCTCTTCCATACAGTACTTGAGCAAATTTCAAATGTAGGAAGTTTATGGGGCTGAAGGTCCTGTGGGGTTTTCCTAATTGCTGGTTTCTTGTGAAACCTCACACTGGTCGTTTCTCCTCTCCTGTAACAGATTTACCATTTATATGAGGATATTGACCCATTTTCAAAGCTTTGGATGGTAAGTGCTGTGCAAGTCTGAATTATATTCCTGCATGTCCTGCACACAGGCTTAAACTCAGCTGGAAATGCCTCTAATCATCCAGTTTTCCCTACGACTTTTGTTCCCTATAAACTAAGGGAAGGAGAAATGAAGAAAAGTACATACCTGAGGCTAATGGTTAGGCTTATAAGCTGGGTGCAATACAACACACAAAAATGCTTTTCTCTGAGAATATAAAGCAAGACGTAAGAGTGATTTATTTAAATGTAAGTAGTACAGGTAGCCCGAGAAAATAGCTACTAAAATTAGACTATCAGATTGTTCTAAACTTCACAGGAAATAAATTCTGACAGCATCATCCCTTTGTCTTGTTATACCAACGTAATTATACCTACCAGTCCACACTCTAGAGAATGAATGTCTTGAAGTTTAAGAAATCAGAAAAACGGCAAGGTTTTAATGATTTTGGACATTGCAGCTTTAAATTTTGATCCTTAATTTAATTAAGAAACCCTAATTATTTTTATTGTCCTTAGAGATGTGAACATTTTACAAACTATCATTATACAAATATCCTTTTGTGAATACCTTTTGTAACACACACAGCATGACATTTCATATAATAGCTCAAAAAGAAATTGCCTGGCACTTTCTAGACAAAACAAAATGAAAAAAAGGTTGTTTCTTAAGATAGTTCTCTAACAAGTGAAATCAATTTCCTGGAGGGAATAAAAAGAAATAAAATTTTTAAAAGGCAATGTAACAGGCAAAAGGTCCATTATAGAAGGAACACTAAATTCTGCTGGACTTCCATAGGGACTGCTGCTTTGGAATAACAAAAACATTCCTGACTAGCCATGAAACTACTTACTCAAAAGTAATCTCCCTAAAATCATAGAAATGTCCGTTTGATTCCATCAGAGAATCTTTTTTCATTGTTCTTTTATTTTGGAACTCCCCAAAAGTTTAAGCAATATAAGAATAAAAGAAAAAGACCATTGTACTACAAAGATAAGCCTCAATTTCTTAGCTAAATGAGCACAGTTATCAATACTCTTGAAGGAGTTACAAGATCTTCAGTCAAATTGGTTTGAAAGAGCACCTACTCAACTACCTCCAGGGAATCGAACGTTCAGTATTTCAAATACCAGTGAACAATTTATATATGTGAATTCTGGAGCTCAGAGTGATAGCAGAGTTTGGTTTTATTTTCTTCTTATTTACCCTTTTGCACGGATTATTGTTCTCCTTTATCTACTCATACTATACTTCATTAAGTTGTGTGTTCTCACGTAAACTACCAAACAGGCAGCGACATCAAAATGTTGACTTACGCGAATGTGAAACCACACAAAGGAGGGGAGTCTTTTGTAAGAATTGGGACCACGAGCAAGTGTCAGACAAACCACAATGACCCCATTTCAGAGAACACAGAGAACATTGCTTTAAAAAAATAACTATTACTTGCCAAACCAGGGAGGGGTGTGGGTGTCATCCTCGCCTCTCCACGTACCCTCCACTAATACCGTAGTGCTTATGTTGCAATGTGGTCTGCCAGATCAGAAAACTGATTTTACTGAAAAATGTCATGCTTTGCTGACTAGTTTCATAAAAGGAGAAAAACCCAACAAACCCCAAACCCAATGATACCCAATGCACTGTCTACGCATGTGCATATGTGCCCTCTGTGCTACCATACATCTACTTAGGCTTTAGGCCAAAAGAAAGCATAGCACTGCAGAAACCTCAAAGCTATACTTACAGAAAAAAGAAACGTCTATTTTAACCAGGAAAGCTAAAAATAGCCTTAACAAGGAGTGACAGCATGACTGCTTGCTGTAACTATTTAATATTTTTCAATAAAATGCTTGGTGTAAACATAACCCTTTTCTCTGACAATTCTTCTACGTATTTACAATACATTGTCTTCCCTAATCTGCCATTTTACTTGTGAATGTTGCTTTTTACCAAATACTTGTTATGACAGTTAGAGCTGTGAGGGGGAACTGTTTATAGGTTTTGCCTTGTATTGTTAAGATTAAGAAAAAAAGTGCTTTTTTAAAAAAATTCATTTTAAAATTATTATATAAAGGTGAATCAAGTCAACCAAAAGGAAGACAAAAAAATAAAAAAGCCTCATTCAAATCATAACAGTATTTTAAACCGACACTTGTTAGTAAGAGAAATCTAATAACACTAAAGCAAGTTCAAAGTGGAGCAAAATACTCCAAATACAGTGTTTTCTTTTAGATTTTTAATTTTTTAAAAACCAAATTAACACTTAAAATCAAATTTCTGAGGATTTTTCTATTACACTTAAAGGTGCTTTTATAGAGTAATATGTGATATTGCAACAAAGCCCAGGCACACAGGAATAAGCAGACTGGAAACGCAACCTTCCCTGCTCATTGCCCTTATCTAATTAAGCTAATAAAAAGTATTCTACCAGAAGAAATTAAGGTTTTCTGTGTCCCAGAAAGCTCTCTATTTTTAGATAGTCAAACTGAGAGAATGAATAATGTTTACAATAATTTTACACACTCCTCCCAGCTAAAACATTTATTCCATGAATTGACCAAGCAATGAGACTACATAAGTATCTGACCTAGAAACTTGCACCAAAAAAGAAAAAAAAAGAGAAAAGGAATATTATTTTTTTCTTATGCAGAAGGTACACCTCGAATTGTGGATTACTGCTCACTAGAAAGCATGGCCTCAGGGAGAAACTTCTTTCAGTGAGCAGATGCTTCAGTAGTCACTGCTCATATGGGAACACTATATGAAATACAAAATGTTAGGCAGAATGGCCAGCACCGCCACGGATACAAGCTGTCACAATTCCTGAGAAATTTTCAGCTGAAGGCAAGACTTAATATTCTTAGAATACATATGATATTTACCCAAACCTCTCCATCCATTTGACTACAGCTAATTTTTCTAGACTGATTTCTAGAGTGCTTCCTTCAAACATACCTCATCTTACTATGATCTTCTACTTAATTATCTGTTGGGAATCTTTTGCTCTTTTCCAGAGCTTAAAAAATTCTAGTCAAATGTTAACACAAAGCTGTTTGCAACAGATCACGTGTCACTGTTTTCTAAGGAACAGTAGCCATTAAACCTAGGAGAGGAAACTTGAGACGACTATCAGACCTGCCAGGTCTGCTATGAACATTCACCAATTTTGCAGTATTCATTACTGAGGGCTCACACTTATGTCTCTTGTTCAGTCACATTTTGGGGCTACAGCATTAAAAAAACCACCGGACCTGTAAAAAACCCATTTTCTTTCTCTTCTGTAACTTGATAATTAAGAAGTAACTACTTACAAATTATAAATGCATAGACAATACACTTTTCTACATTTATTACTCATCCTGTGATGAATGTTCTACAAAGCGGAATTTCAGACTCAGCATGGGTTGCTAAACTGAGGTAGCACATGCTAGGATGAAGCACCCACAAGTCACCTTTAGTGATGTGGTCACTAAAGGGTACTACAGCACTTCAGTTTTGAAGTAAAATGGGCTTTTGTTAGCCATACTAGAACAGATTTTTGACTGACCGCATTCCTCTTTGGGGAACTCACATTAGAATTTATGTTAACAGAACGGCACTTCTGAATTGAACCTCCCCATCATCCTTCTCCGAGTTTTTGGGTTGCAACATAGTGTGCTGTGCAAAACGAGACTCCTTTTAGATGACACAAAACCAGAAGATGAAATCCAGCAGCTCACCTAACATACTCATTTTGCTGGTGGCACACCCAGCCTAAGGCTCTCAGAAGAAAGCTCACCTTAAGTAAAGCAACTGGGAGACATACTCCATGGACACCGGGTCCTCAACACCAACTTTCTTGCTCTACAGACTTGCAACATCCTATTTGTTAATGCAACGGACTGAGTTGAGATTGAAACCTTATAAATAACTTTAATGCAAAACTAAAGAACAACTGAAAAGTTGTACAATAACCACAAAACTATTAAGCCAGTACAGAAAGAATAACAGCAGCCAGCACCTTAGACAAAATTTTGTAATATGAAAATTGCAGGTTTAGTTGGGCAGCTCAGATGCAGTGTGTGCCTAGTTTCTGTCTAAATGGAAATTTATAGCAGGTGGCCGCACCTCTGGGTATCTGGGCCAGCTCTGGGACACCTGGGGCTGAAAATCTAGCAGGGTCCACTAGAGTTCCTTCCCCTAGCTGAAGGAGGATGGATATCATTAAGGCTGGATATGCTGATGGTAGGGGAGACAGTTTAATAATAATTCTTGTCCTACAGAGCCTCTCAAACACTAATAAGCAGTTGCTTCATGACAACAAATGTTGTCAGATTACTTTGGACACTATACAATAATATTTTTTAAGCTCATCTCACAGTGGTTGATAAATTCACTCTGCTCTACCAAAATCCTCTTCTTTATACCATAGAGTTTGCAATGGGTTGAAAACCCCATACAGACAAAAAACTCCACATTTTTATCTACATAATCCTCACCTGAGCTAACCTGCTTCCTATAGGAAATACGTGCATTTGAAAGTAAATCCTCAGATAATGTGTCATCTCAGAAAACCTGCACATGTGGTGGTATCCCAGACAAATGGGAGTAAGTGAACTTTTGAGAGATCAGAATCAGGGGTGGGAAAGGGGAGGGGGTCTGCAAGGAAACAGGGTGCTTAAGAGTAACTTACGCCTTATGCGACTACTCACACACACGTGAAACTGCACTGCTGAACCTCTGTGGGGAAAAAAAGGAATCAAAAAGCCAAGCGAAAACTGATAACCTGTGTGAAATGCACCTGAAAATAGTCATTATTGTGATCTGTGGTTCCTAAAACAAACGGCATTGGGAACAAGTGGATACAGTGCTCTAAGCCACTTCATCACACAGATCTTGACCAGAGAGACCCCTCTCAAATGAGCATTTATTCCAAAGGGGAGATAACTTCTGAGCAGATCAGCATTTGTCCAACATCACCTTGAACAGTTTGCCAGCCTGGAGCTACGCTACAAGAGACTATAAAGGACTCTAATGAGGACTTGACTCACAAAGCAGCATTGATGTACAAACCTACTTTACAAGTAGTTACTGTAGTTATTTCACAATGCCCAGCCTGTGAGATGCAATCTCAGGTGGTCTACACCTGTTCTGCAGGGCTTCAGGCTGTCAAGGTCAGGTATCTCGAGCTGGCTGTAACTTGAACTCTGGCGGAGTTCAGATAAATGCAGTTAAAGAGAGAAGAGAAAGCTTTAGTGTCTCCCGAGTATCCTATTCCCACAGAGAGCAAAGGGAAACAGAAAGTTTGTGTTAGTAACACAGGCTTGGCTCTGTCTTTTTTCCTTCCCTCTCCTGTCCCCAAACCCACAGGCATTGTTAGATGTCTAATTTTAGTTTCAGACAGCAGATAGCTTTTTCATAGCTTTTCCAAGCAAAATTTAATAATAAAGAGGGGCTTCTTAGAAGTTTAAAGGGCAGAAGAGAACCTGGCGAATATCTTGTTGTTACTGTTAATTATCGACACTAAACAGATTTAATTAGAACCAACAAAACAGAAAAACATATGTAATCTATGCCTTTGGAAAAGCATGAACCATGCAAAGGGCAATGAAGCGACACCCTGCAGGACAATTTCATTAATTTTGAGAGGACTAGTCAGACCAGGATTCAACAAGGCTATTTCTAGAAACTGATATATGATCAATGCTATGAAGGATAAGCTTTAAAACCACGTTACATTTTGAGACAGTAGAATGCCTAGTCATGAGACATGAAAATCTTGTTATGGGCGCACAAGAGGTCTCCTATTGGGATGGAATGGGCAACACTAATTTTCTGTTTCCCCACTCTCACATGCATGAGTTCATCGGCTTTTATTTTGGGAAATCAAGATGTAAGAGAGGGGGAGGGGAAGCTAACAAAAATGAGCTCTGTCAAAGCACTATGACCAAGATACTTGGAAAATTGTAACCTCAAACCCAGAACCTAAGCACAGTATGAGGCTGCTATCTTCCATGTGGACTCATTTATGCCTGGCTGGTATTCACAAAAGGAAAGAGCTCTCCCTGCTACTTCTGATCAAGAACACTTCAAAAGTGTGTGGCCTGAGTCCCTTCCACCCCCATGCTCTTCAACCCATTCTTCACCATGTTTCTTCTCCTCGTGGAAAAAATGAAGATATATTGTGTTAAGCTCAGGCAACCTTTTATTGGCAAAACTTTAGTCCCCACTGATGGAAAGACTGGCTTAAAATGTGCATGGGTGTCCATGGCTTCGGTTTCAGGATTGACTTTTCTTAGCTTTAACAAAATCTGCCACCATTTAGTCATAGCAGACCTTTATAAATACCCACATGACCAGCTGTACATACTTAGTACAGTTAGCCACTAACTTTTAATACTCCTCTTTTCCTCTAAGCCTGAATTGTCGATGTGGGTGTGAACAGCAGAGAGAGGCACTGAACCATCAGAGCCGAACCAGAAATCATGTGAAGTCCTGTATAGCATGAAGTACTCTGAAATTCTCAGGCTCTAGGTATTCAGAAAGAGGCATCTAAAATTAGATTATCTGTACAACAAAATGAAAACATGCTAAGAAAATATACACTTGCAAAGCCTTTTGAAATTACAGCAATATAATCGTAAAGCCCGTGACAGAGTCAACCCTTCTTGCAAAATTCATTTGAATGTTCCAGCTGTAACATAGGACTACTCTGTGAAAATCCTGTGGATAACCTGCAAGACAATGCAAACACAGAAAGGAATCAAACTGCTCTTGCAAGGCCGCCATCAATTACACACATTCTTAGTCTGGGAACTCTTTAATTTACAACCTTAATACTTTTTTCCTCTTTAAAACATATATGTGTGTAGAAATAGTATCATACACAGATCTTCCTTCAAAACAATCTTTCAAAACGTATCTGTGTGTAGCCCACTTTACTAATGTTTTGACATGTGTGAACATATGGTATGCACACGTGTGAGTGCACATACACACAGAAACACCACTACCTACAGCAGTAAACGATTTTCCCATCTATCCCCCGCTACGGCTTTGAAGCTAAGCTGCTTATTTTAAGAGTTGAACCTACTCTATTTACTCTGGAAGCTTATTAGAAGGTGCAATTTTACACTGTAACTTGTAGAGGGATAATTGCTTTAAAAAAGCAAACCAAAGCAAAAAATAGGTTTGCCTTTTTCTGAAGACCGTAAAACGTTCAACCCTCTGTCTGGTGTCTGAGTATTTCACAAAGTAGAGACCAAACCTGTATTTCAGTTGGTTTATTCCTCTGGGAGAAGCGACTACAGAGAAGCCAGGCAGCCTTTGAGATAACGCTGTCTGAGCCCATTTAGGGCTTTGAACATCAGCAGCCCCGCTCAGAGACGCACCCAGGATGCGACCGCCAGCTGAGCGCGGTGCAGGGCGCAGGCAGGGCACGAAGCGCTCTCACCGTGAGCTCCACGGGGCAAAACAGCATTTGTTCCCTTCACGTGGCCTCTTAGTCACGCAATAGCAAGAGACAGATACCATAATTCAGTCCTTCACAAGACAACAATTAACTACAGCCAAACAAGCAGTCAAGAGGAAGGGGTTGGGAGCTCCCTCAGCAAAAGGTATCAGATGTTCACCATCACCATCTGTTAGCAGCTTGCTTTACATTAAAATTAATAATATAAAGAAATGATGAAAGCTATTCTTAGCTACCAACTGCTAGCACCACCTCCAAATTTCAAGCATTAGGTCAGTTCCACAGAGCTTGTGAAAATCAGCGTACACTTTTCTAATGCTCAAGTTTAGTAAGTCTTGTTTACAAGTGTTCTACAGTGTGATTAAGGAAATTGTAAATTCAAGCATAGTTTGAACATACAGCAGTTCCATTTATGAAATGTGACTTGCAAAGGTATTATGTGAAATTTTAATTGGGAAAACAATAATCATCTAGAATGCAGTAATTACATTTTAAAAATGAAACCCTTAGACCAGTGTAAAGCTGTCCAGAATTAGGGAGTTCATAGCTAATATGAATAGAATAGCTGTACCTGATGTTCTTTTGTCTTTTTTCCTTTTTTCTAAAGGAACAGCCATAAGGCCTACAAAAAGATGAACCTTTACAATCCTATCGCTCTTTCAAATTAATGATGCCATGCAAGGAGCAATTATTTCTAGACATTTAACAGACTTTAAAAAATGTAAATTAGCTCTTAATAAGATCATGGATGAACACGTCAACTTCCACACCTCTTCAAAGATATATTAGGAGAAAGATAAGCATTTCAGTCAATACAAGCATTACCAGCAAGCTGAAATGAGAGATCTCTGTCCTGGCAGAACGACTTAATTTTTTGCACATGCTTTTACTGTGTACCCATTCACTTCAAAATATTCTGTAGGATTCCATTTCAAGGTCATTTCAAACACTTTTGCCAGCAACTGCTAGGAAAAAAAAAGTCAAGGGTGCCCACATATGTCCTGTTCAGTTCATATCTATTTACAATATATAAATATAGAATACAATAAAAATAATATATAAAAAACAATTTTGCAGAATATTGTGAGATTAGAGTGCATGATAGTAAAAGAAAATCATTTTGGAAATATATGCAAATATTCCACCTAATAAAGAATATCATCTGAACATTAATATTACAAATATACAGAATAGATAGCACCAAAGAGGATTTCCTGGTGGCTTTTAATTAGAGAGTTTGTTAGTAAACACAATGACTAGCAACATAACTAGGAATTTTGCTCTGTTCCTGCAAGGGCAGAAAGGTCAAGAGCACAAAGCTCCTTTTTTATAAGCAGGAAGAAAGAAGGTTAAAGAAGGCATCACAAAAGGATTTTTTTTCACCCTTCCTGCCTTCCAAAAAAAAAAAAAAAAGGATTAGAGAAAAGCTTGGTTAACTTTTAATCAACACCAAGAATTTTTTTGTCCACATAAAGAAGCAATTTTATTTCAGCAAGTATCTCTACTGTTTTTCCTCTATACTAAAAAATAGGAAATCCCAGGAACATTTTTAACATCATCAGTTTAAAGAATTCAAAACTAAAGATGAACAGAGTATCAGAATAAGTGCCAGTGAAATGTATGATAACGATCTTGGTTCAAAAGCACACAGACCTTCTCGCAGAATATGTTTCTTTCACTGACAGACTGCTTTCCCAACATAGCATACTGTTTCCATGAGCACTAATTTGAAACTATTGATGTATCTTGTATGTCTCCACTTACTCTTAGAGCTCATTTAAACAAAGCCTTGACAAAGCAACCTAAGAAAGTCTCCAGGAAAAAAAAATTACATGAGTGCTTACAACAGATTCAGGAGCCAAGCAAACAGATAATCAGATAACATGGGAGAGACTATTATACTGCATGGTTCAAAAGCCTAAAACCCCTCCTCATTAAGATTTCATTTTTAATCATGAAAATACCCTGTATCCTTATCATAGTAAGGTTCTTATATCTTTATGATGCTACATTTCAAAGCGGTGATTTCCCCAGACCAGGCTTTGGGTGTAAGTAGGCTAAGTTTCCTTTCTGCTTGACTTCCAAAGTTCCATAGATGTTCCTTCCCAGGTTCCTCTCCCCGCCTCTGCTCTAATTAGCCTAATTAGTGTTATTTTATAGTCTCTTAAAATATAATTTGTTGGAAAATATTTTTAAAAAATCATAAAAAACAAGAACTAAAAAGACAAGGAAAATAATCCCTGAATGAGACTGTCTTTATTCCCTTTATTACAGATGGTTGGGTGCTGAAGCATTTGCCATTAGAGGAGAAGCACATGGACCCAGGCTGCTTCACGGCTGGAGAAGAGAAAATTTTGAGGGAGCTAAGCACAGCCCACCCGCAAGGTGGTCACCGAGAAGACGGAGCCAGGCTCTTTACTGAATTGCACAGTGTGAGAACAAGAGACAATGATCATCAACTGAAACAGGAGAGGTTCAGACTGGATGTAAGGAAAAAATAAAATTACCTGGAGGACAACTAAGCCCTGGAACAGGCTGTCCAGAGATATGTGGAACCGCTGTCCTTGGAGGCTTTCAAAAGCCAACTAGACAACAGGCCTTGAGCAACCTAGAATGAACTGAGAGTGGAGCAGAGGACCCTTCCCAACCTAATGGTTCCGCTTGGAAATTTTTAGGCAAACATTTATCTTTAAATTTTAATGTTGCAGTTGCAATAGAAAGAGTGGTTAGCCTAAAATAATCATATCAATGGCCATAAGCTATCTTGTGAGCAGCAGCAAATACAGAAATGAGGACTTTTCTTTTTATAGAAATACACTGATTAGTCATCATCTATATACGCTTTAAAAAAAGGCTGCTCCTTCACACTCAAGTCTTAGAGGCTTTATTAGGTTTTATCTTTTCTTAAGATGGCATCTTTCCATGGGCATGAGTTCATGCACATGCACACAGTATTATTATCTCTTTATGGAATATGTGCTATGTTCTATGTCATTTAAATGAAAACATAAAAATCATTACATATTTACATATGGGTATCTTGGAATAAAACTGTTTATAGGATTGGCATTTTGTCTGGCCAACAGGTAATAAAGAATTTTCCTGGCAAAATGATTAAAAATTTGCAATCATTGTCTATAAGAAGCCTCCCCCTCCTTTTTTTTTTTAATAACAAATTACTTCCTTGAATCTCTGTATTTTTTTCTACTACTATTTTATGTGCTCAAATGACAGCAATGTACTGAAGAACTTCCAAACATTGTGCTAAATTATAATATGGGGAAGCAATCAAACATACCAAAGAACCAAAAGTTACTAAAAGTCTAAGAGCTAGAACCCACTGTAGTAACTCCTTTTGTGCCATCTGATTTAGGTGCCTACTGTGCAGTATCAAACATAAATGCATCCATCTTGTTTCCAAGCCTGTATCGTAACAGGGAGAAGACCAACTTGAAAACAGCCAGCTTCAACTGAAGACAGGATAACACCATATCATATCTGAAGGACTGCAAGTAGGAACAGATTGGACATAACACACCTAGGAAGATTCTGGCATATTCAGAAGAACTCTTAGGTTATGTAGACACGTTATCAAAAAGATCAATATTGACTAGTTTGATAAGGTTTTCCTCATCTGAACAATTAAATACTTTAATTGACACAGAAGTGCTGCTGTTCGACAGAGCTGACTCTCTCAAATACTATGCAGAGTCACACACTATGAAATCCAGGTAACGCTCTGCTCAGTAATTACGGAAGGCATGAGATGTTTCCACCAGAACAGCCAGTCTGTACCAGCATCACAAAGATGTTACTTTTTAAAAGCAGAAATTATGACAATGTGTTTGGACTTTGCCAGATGAAGGTTCAGTTTATGGGTCAGAAGTGGTTCACAAAAAAATACCTTGATTTTACCCCCACAAGAAGAGGTGGCTTTGTTACAAAGATACAGCTCTTCAGCTGACTCTCTATTCAAGAACACTTGTTATTTTGCTGTTCTTGACACAAATTTTTGTAACATAAAAAGGCTATGTCTTCTCCCAATTTTTTTCTAAAATATTAGGTAAATGTTATTTTTACTTTGGTAATATGGTATAGCATATTTTATTTGGCATAGAAAGTAAAAGAAAAGACCTTCCTTCTACATGCATTATAAGACAGTAAGAGTTGTATCAGATGAATGTAGTAAGACAACTTATGTTCTAGACGTTCTTTGGGAGTTCAGTAAAACTCATCTGGAAAACTTTTTAATGAAAATGTGAAGACAAACCCTTAAAATATACAGGTCATGGTTTAAGACAACTTACAAAATCTGTAGCGCAGCAGTTACCAAAAACTATGTAGTCATAGTTGTACTAAAACCTGTTCTGTCTTGAGACATCTTTCCAATTGCACTTGAAATATTAGTTACCAGTTCCCACGATTTCATCAAAAGACTCATGCAACTTAGCCTATTCCTTACAGTCATAATTCCTGAGTTGTGCAACAGATTTTTGCTTCTTTATTTTAAAGTGGGGTTTTTAGGCTTTAAAGTTCAATGAAATAAAAAATAAACATCAAAACCCAGGAATTCTAAAAGGCTTGGAGCTTTAAGAGGGAAACGAAAGAATTCAAACTCATGAATTTCTGAGAAAAAAAAAGGGGGGGNAAAGCAGAGCGGGGGTGGGGGGGGGGGGGGGTCTAAAGCCTGACCCAATTTCAAATGCTTGTATTTTATATTACTGCTCTGCATCATTTCAAACTTATCATTCCCATAGTAATTATTATGTAACTTCTACTTTTTAATAGCTGCAGATTTTCTAGGGATGCTTGGGATATACAGTCTCTATATATATTTTACACCAATAGTATAAGTGCTAGGGAGCAAAACAAAAAAGAAGAAAAAAACCAAACTTGCACTATCCCAGTATCAACATTCTTGCTCCTATAAACATTAAGCTATTTTTAAACACCGGTCAAATCCTACCCAAAAAGGACAGTATTACTAGCAATTATCATTAAAATATTACCCCAGTATCTAACCAAGGACGAAACATCCTCCTTTACAAAAAACAAGCTCAGTGCATCCTTTCTTCCAATCACATGCAGTAAATTCACAGACTTTCAAGCAATTTATTTAATGCAGAATACAAAATAAAAGCAGAATACAAAGAAAAAAAAAAAGAAATGCACCATTCTTTAAAAGGCATTAAACATTCAAAAAACAGGTTTTACATTAAACCTCTCCTGAACTTAGCTAGCTATTTGTCATCTCCTCTAACACAGACCTGTTAGCCCTTTATTGTATCCAAAGGATTTAAAGAATCAGGAAATGTTATCAAGAGGATAAAATATTTACAGCACAGGTGGTAGATCTATTGTGTTACATTAACCCAAAGTCATGAAAGCCACCACCTAGAAAGCAAATTCACATGCCTTCATAGCTTTTTTTTTTTTTTACTGTTATCATTAATCTTCTTTCTTGGTAGGGAGGGAAAGAACAAAGAGGAGCAGCACAGGAATAAACAAGCAAATCAACAGGAATAAACAAGCAAATCAACTACTTTCCTAAGAATAAACCATCTACTGAATGAAAGGTGATGACATAATTTAGACAGATTTCTTTTTTCTCCTTCCACATAGAAGGGAGAATTATACAAGATTTCCAAAAGTCCCTTCTATCTCTGTGTTTATGATCCTGTGCTTAATACAGCTTGAGGCAGCTGTAATCACCAAAGGCTCCCGCACTGAGCATGCAAGATGTCATGAGACCTAAAAAATAGAATGTTTCTACTGTTCTGATGAGAGGGCAACATCCCCAAAAATATTTTCATTCTTAAAAGGCAGACACAATGTATTTATAGCATGTCATTATTCACTTAGAAGTTTATCTATCTTGCAGAATTTCATTTAAGGCCTGCAGTCTTGTGAGATTTCCCACTTTCACATTCTGCTGCTAATGGAAGAAAAAGAAGCTTCAACCAGTCATCCACGGTATGACAGTTTTTAACTTATCATGAGGTGACAGTAGTTTTAAGTATGTCTATTAGATTGGCACATATAAGTACTTCTATTACAAAGTGACTTCTGTCTAATCTTCCTTTGGAAAGTACATTGACATAATCATTTAAAATTTGTATAAGGATACTACTTCCCAATTAATACTGATAGGATAGCCCACTAACATTATGTAAAAGCGAAATAATACTATTTAATAATGAAATTGCAAGTCAATGCTTCACATTTTTTCTTGCTCATATTGGAGAACCGTTGCAACAGACAAAGTCATAGAAAGTCATCAAAAGGCAGCAGAAATAAAAGGCATTTTGCAAGAAAAATAAAAACCAATTGTTCCCTGTGCCTCCCTGATACTTGAGTCCAAGTACCTTGAATAACCTCTCCCATAACTGCAGTAAGTTGAACTCATTGATTATACCCTACATCAGAGAACAGTAGTATGTAGGACTCTACATACAGTGGTGTTACCAAAAAGCACGTTTCAGCAGCAAGTAGAGCATCTATTCTGCGTGTTGACTTGGAATGTACGAAGGCTATACCCAGGATGTGCACACCACCAGAACTTCCAACAAGCTGCAGAAAACTTTCTGTGGCACTAGCCTAGAGCTGCAAGCAAACTAGTCTACAGTAGTGTTGCCCATACGGACCTGTGGGCCACCAGGGTTACCTGCATTCAGAAATAGCTCAGGCTGAAATGAAGAGCCAGGTATTCCCTGTGGCTATAAGCATTAAATTTTGTATTTTCTGTTTGGAAGCTGCAGCTGTCATAATCTTTCAGCAAGACAGACTCAGGGCGCAAACTCCTACAGAAACACTGAAGCTTCAACATTGCAAGGCAATCGCTGAGCCAAGAGTTAGTTATGTTTCTGACTGAAGTAGTAGGCAATATATCCAACCAAGGTGGTCCTTTTTTATTAGATATTACTACATAGACGGCAATATCACATATAGATAGATTTTCATTTAAAAAAGTATATATTTGAAACTTTTCTAAGTATTTCCTTTCTGGAAAAACTGCATGCTCAAATCCAAAGCACTGTAATCTCTGTTCCCATTAAACTTTGAAGGCAGTCCGAATACATCACAGTCAGCTCAAGGCAGAATCATCTCAACTCCAACTCATTGGTTGGGGAATTTCTGCCCACTCTGTGTCAATTAGGAAATGACAAAGTCATGCTGAACAGAGCAGTCCCTCTTGCAAAACAGCGACAGAAAAGATATCTGTACACCGGTTCATACTCCTGCTGCTCTCCCTGATTCACAGCCTCAGCCAGCGTGCAATCTGTAGATACTTTAGTCTAAAAAAAAAAAAATAAAAAAAATTCATGTAGTATGTGGATAGTTTCTGTTCTTGTTTTTAAATTTCTATATTTGTAAAATAGCCACGCCTAATTAGAGGAGCCAGAAAAATAGAAAGATGAGAAAAAGGTGGTCTCAGATGATGCTGGGGTGCTCACCTTGTAGGATTTGTTGGATATAATGAGTTGACTAAATAACAGATTCTTCATTTAAGACATATGTTTCTCTTATTCGTAGAGCAGGCACATGTCTCGGAGAACAATCGTCATCTTCTTTGCTGAACTTTTATGAAATACTTCCGTAGCAATTTAGAAAGGAAGGTTTTTTAAGTTTTCCTTTGCCAGTTTGCATAAGCAAAGCTATCTAACAAATACTTCTAACTTAAGAGCTCAACAGATACGTGAAATATGTCATCATCTCTCTTTGGAAAGCCATGAAAATGGGTAGAGGATGATTTTCTGTGTTCTGTAGAGTCCAGAATTATCTTTGGTATGAAAGTAGGGCTAGTTTTGACTAATACATTAATGCCATGGGAGTTACAGAAATGATCTTCCTTGAAAACAGCTCCCAGTTTGGATGTTGCAAAAGGAAAAAGGGCATAGTATTCACTTTGTTACGTATCCTTAGAAAGGACAGGATTTTAATGCTCGTATTTACAGGTAAGCAGACTTCCCTCTCTACATGTACTATCCTCTCTTCAGAGAGGCAGGGGACACAAAACATATTAGTTTGCTTTCAAACTATTTTTGCAGTACTGTGTGTTAACACTGCTAACGAAAGTAAGTAGGGGGCACTTACAGTATTAGATGAGATTTACTATTTATTGTATTATTTTTGTTGGCCTGAGAGTTTAAGTCTGCTCTTTTCTGACTCATAAAGTAAGTAGACATCATAATTTCTCTTCTCAGAAGTTCAGTGAGAACATTTCTTTACAAATATAATTTGCTATGAAACAATTGAGACGTTTGTTTTTCCACATAGGGATCTCTTTCAATCACAAACAAGTCCCTGACCTTCAAGAAAACAGGCGCAATGATCCCAGTAATAACTCAAATTATATTGTGACTTGGTCACAATGGCCACATACAACAGAGATCAAGGGTGGGAAGATGTAAAAATGGGTACGCAGCAGTCACCCCACTGGCTGGTTGGTGGCTCTTCTACAGACATGGCCCCTGTCATCATGACATCTCCAGAGGCTGGGGAAAGGATGTGGATGTAAAATACTGCAACAAACTTGGAATTAATTTCTCGGGCACTGAGGTGTGCTGACTCCTGACAGCAGTTAGGGCATGGTAATGCACTGGGACACACACTTCTTGGTATTTACTTTGATATCCTACTATGATACTCTCAAGATGGATGAGGCATTAAAGCTATAACTTTTCCAGATCCTTCATAACTTTATCTTAAAATCCCTTGCATTCTGTGTTCCACAAACCTGTACTCACATGTACGTGTTGTCTGCCACTGCAGCAGGGAAAGAAGAGAAGTGCGTGTAGACTCAGCTATGGGGTTCAGCATCCTTGTGTGTCTTTACTGTTTTTTTTGATTCTGTGATCAGAGAAAGGAAACATACTTCCTTGTTTTTGAATGAGTAAAGAAAATGCGTGAGGAAGCAGCAAGGGCAGCCACCTCCATAAGGGAAGGCGAGTCAGCAGCTGAGGGTGACCACAACAGAGGCAGGGGCAGTGCCCTCACTGACCAGGGACGCAGTCCTGGGTACCCAAACAGGAAAAGCAGAGCAGATCTGGTGACAGAAACCAGGGTCAGCCACACTCCACCATCACCGAAGTCCCACAGTGGCAAGACAGGTCTGAGGCTTGGCCAGGAAGGCAAGACAGAGGGTCAGGACCAGTGAGGGACGTGGCTAGGCACAGAAGAGCTGCAGTGTAGCTCAGGAGACAAAATGCAAAGGCTCAGCTTAAATGCTGCTGCTGAGGGAAAAAACCAACAAAAACACAGGAGTGCCTCCAACGAGGCTTCTCATAGCTCTTCACAGCTCGGACACGGCTGTTTTCACAACTGCCTGATCCAAGGCTACAGCCACACCACAGCAGAGCTGGCCCTGGGCATGGGCAGCTACCCGCTGCGTGTGCAGGGTTCCGTCATGGCGTACTGTGCTTTGGTACAAGGAAATACTAAAATATTAGGGAGAAAAGTGTGTATTCTTCTATTATACAGCATACAGCACTTATCAGAAAATAAAACGCTACTGAAAAATTAGAGTCTGAAGTCAAGATCAGGAACAATCCAGAGTCCAGAGATAATGTAAGATACTGAAATATATATGGACCTTTAAGGTTAGCTTGGGGGAGAGGTGCATTGACTCTATATTTATCTTGAGTTTTCCTAAACTATGAGGCAAAACACTAGTCATATTCTTAAAGAAAAGAATAACTTCATCCTCCTGAATGCAGACAACTTGACAATTTGCTCACTACACTTGTTTCATAACTGATCATGAGATCTAATAACAAATCCACGTTGTTCATTTTTTAATTAAATGAAGTCTATTATATTTGGGAATCTCCTGGAAAAATAACTTGTAAAAAGTTATTGGCAGTTTTGTGTTGGAGAACAATAGCCTTTTCAAGCCAATATTTTTTATGAAACTAATACCAATTAGATCCACCAACGGTATCACATAAACAAGACCTTCCTTTAAGAGAAAGGATACCAACAACTCTTGCAGGAATTACTGAAAACAAACACACACACAACTTTCACAACTGCAAATCAGCCTTGGGTATCAGATCATTGTGACTCCTGCACTGGCAGAGTCATTTTGGGCAGCACTAGCCTCCCCAGCGCACACGTGGCTGCTGTAGCAGCAGTATCTCCATCCCGTTTGTCCTTCAGATGGGCCTCTGACTCTCTTTAAAGAGGCTAAAATGTTTCAGCCAACCTCATGGCTCATTACTTCTGGCCATCTGACCATCCTGCGCTCCCAGTGACACTCTGTGAGTCAGCCGGTAGTCTGTGCGGTCAGGGCAACACTTCTGCCTCCTCCCTGAAACCTCCCTACATCATCTCGGACACCTCATCTCCGTATCCGAGGTCAGCATGGGCGTTCCAAGCTACCAAAATATTTCAGGATGCCCATGCATTAGACTCTCTCTCTTCTCTGAACCTAGAAAACAAACAAACTTTTCTTCCATCAAATATTTGGAGAGGCTGATGCAGACAAATAAATACACAGCTAAAATAACCCTGACTCAGAGCATTTGAGAAGCAATAAAAAAAAGACAGATTTACACATATGGATTTGGTCTTTTCTATATAAATTATACCATTATAGCAACATGAACAGACAAATCACCAAAGTGCTCCAAACAGTGTATGTTTAGGCTAGTTTAAGAAAATAAGCAGCTAAGACAATATTACTAGTATGTGGGACATACGTTCAAAAAAAAATTGCTTATCGTGAAACCTTCTCATTTTAAAACTGAATTATCTATAGAGGCATATATATGAGCAAATGTTTTATAACACAGGTTGCTTGCCTTTGAGCAGCTGTCCTTCTATAAGAAATATTCTCAGGTATGTAAATGCTATATAAATAATCACTGGCAAACATGTATCTAAATTTGAGTCATCCACATGGGAAAAAATGGATGCGTACAACAAAGTGAGAACTATCTAGGATACACAAAGAACAATTAGTTTATGTAGAAATTGTCCAGTTTCATACGTCTGGAAAACATTTCATCAGCAGCTTTACTGCAAGTAAACAATGATACAATCTAAACCAGAGAATGAAATATATCCAACTGTCTAATGACAATTGTTGCCTAACAGTTTTTTTAAGATCATTTGATTAAATTTTAAACAAGCTACATTATGGTAATACATGTTGGGTATTTTAAACATTACAATCCGTAAGACTCGTTAAGTAACAACAAACTTTATGTAACATTAGATTCAGTGATTTGAAGTCTCTTCTAAAACTTGTGATCAGTCACAAGGCTCTGTGACTCTTGAGATTATCATTTCACTTAAAGGGAAACTGTTTTTTCCTCCAGATATTTACATATTCAGAATGAGCACAGATCTACCTACCATGGCTTAACAAAAAGCTACCAAGTCTCACTTTATTTTCTCCTTGCACAACACACACTAATTCCTGGTGGTGATTTACATGTGTGCAAATCAAACAATACAATTCTGCTGCTAAGAGGAAACACCAACGTATTTACTATGCCTTCTTTTTGTCAGCTATTTCACCATTACAAAAATAAATACATACATACAAATGCACATATGTTTGTTTCCTATGCAGGATAGAACATAAGCTTTGTACCCAAAAAACAAACAAAAACCTCATAGTGATCTGCGAAGTTTAAATAAGATCACTCACTGAGGACTGGCATGAAATTGCTGGAATTAAACCCATGTCAGCCATTTTCCAAACATACAAATACAAGGTTATGCACAGAAACTAAGAATGAAAGGTTTATCACGAGTGACCTGAGTTCCTCAAGATCTGTAACCCAAAGTTTCAGTACAGAAGGTCATTAAAGCTTGGAAAGCCTGTTCCGAGCTTTACCAGTACTCTGAGGAGTTCATGCGTTTGTCTTTCATGTTGTGCTGCCACATCAATGCTCTGCTCTGAGCACTAACCTCCATGCCCTCAGTATTTCTTAACCTGCAATTCAAAACAAGTACTAGTAGATTAAAGAGAAGACAGAAAGAATGTACCCATACCCGTGAATTACATTTTCAAGTAACTCCAGCTACTGCCAAGAATTTATTTTTCTGTGTTTGTGTGACCATCTGCGTATGTGTTCTGCACAATGAGGGTGCTGAAACACGGGAGTAGATTTCCCCAGAGAGGTTGTGGGATCTCTGATCTTGAACGCAATCAAAACTTGACTGGACAAGGTCCTTATCAACCTCATTTAACCTGAAGTTCACAGTCTCCAGCATGCTGGTCATCTAGTCCACCCTAGATAACAAGAGGTCCATTCTAACTATATTATTCTACAATTCAATAACATTGCCATTTTGGCCAATTTCAAGCCCCGTCCCACAACTTTATAGTCATTAAAGAGCAGATCGCAGAGGCCTGCATACATGCAAGGAGCCAGAGTCCAGCACAGTCCTTGGTAAACAGCATTGCTGTCAGAGTTTTCAGCAATGCCACACAGCTTAATTAAGTTACAGAGCTCCTGGTGGCCATGCTGAACAAGTCAGTGTTGGAAACCTTCACAACCTTAACTCTAATGCAGCTCTGAGGTAATAAATGGAAATCAACAGAGCCAGCATGACCATAGCTAATATAAATCAGTTTTGGCACAACACATTAACCATGTCAAAAGGATTTGAGTAGGGATGGCCAACCCCCACAGTTACTCCACAGTGGAGACAAAAATCGGACAGATAACATGAGGAGCTTAGACCTGTGAACATTAAAAGACAATTTTTCACATTCAAAGCAAGTAATAAAGTTTGTAAACTTTGTGCATCCAGAAGGAAACCACAAGTAAATTGTCTGCATAGGAACAGTTGGTACAGGATCTTCAATAATACTGTGGTTAATAGGAAGACCAACTTCATAAAAAGACACAACAGTAAATACGTTGCCAAAGGTACAAATTCAATAGGATATTGTGTTGTTCAGTGTCTCGTGATACAGGAATCAGGTTGGTTAGCATCTTATGACCCAACAGTGTTCTCTGCAGGCTGGAAGAGGACACTTTTTTTTCTTGACCCTAGAAATCCTGGAAGACATCCTTAAGTCAATCACTGTAATGCAAGAAACTGAGGAAATCACAGGCTTTATGTAGTAATTGCATCTCTAAAATGGACCGCAGCAGCATGAACTATTTCTCCCCCTCAGTGTCAATAGGACACAGTGCCACACAGGAGTCATCATGGAGGTCAGATGCAAAGCACATATGAGAGACAGAAGGTACTAAGAGGGACACGGCATCTAAAAGAGTTAACTCTCCATCTAGGATCCTGACTCTCTGTGGGTGTAGGTGTTATCAGAGAGTGCAATGGCAGCAGCTGCTAGGCTTAGGGCAGTCAGAATTCAGCAGAAGTTGTCACTGAAGACAACAGTTTGCTGTATCCATTCATATCTATTTCTTTTCCTCAGATTTTTTTGCTCAGGATAGCATGAGATCTGCAGGTGAAATCCTGCACTAGGATGCTGAGGATCTCTGTGATTTGCAGCCTCTAGGCCCATGGCAGAAGTTGGTCAAGCCAGGGACAACAGTAGAATTAGCCTAGAACACCAATAGGGACAACATAGTCTAAAAAGCCAGCCGTGACCCTTACAAGGAGGGATTCTGCAGATGTGGGCTTTGCTCCCTCTTCATAGGACTTGAAAGCACTGACAACTCTATGCTTAGTTACTGGATCTCTCCAGTGCCATGGAGATACTCAGAGTATGGGTGGATGACAAGAAGTATGCTTTAAGGAGGCTGTTCTCAGGAGGCAGATTGCTGTCTACTAACAATTTAAAGGACAACAGAAAAAAGGCAGACTGGGATCCTTATTCACTGAGGAGCTAAAAAGGTCTGGCACTAAGAGGTACAGGCAAAGTAATTAGAAAATAATTATTTTAAAGGAGAAAGGGATGTAAGAGTAGTACAAATCAGTCAAGAACATTCCAAGAGAATGAATCACAAAGAAGCAAATTCAGAAAAGAACACATCCATAATACACAGTTCCTGTTGTGCTGGTTGATTCAGAGGGATTGATATGCTCTTAACTAGATCTTCTGCACAGAGCAGCTTGGATGAGCACCGCAACAGTCTCTGCTCGCCTCTGTCGGTGGAGTACAATAACCCAGGTCCTGAATGGACATAGGAACTATCACTAAGAGACAAAGTATCATTTCTCATTCAAATTTATGTATCAGTGTAAATGTAATTACACATGTAGTTGCTTTGGATGTGGGACTGGGACTATAAAAACATAATTTTTGAGCAAAACAATACTCTGTTTTGTAGTTTCTGTGCAAGTTATGATAGAAGGGCTTTTTATTTCTAAGTCTAACAATTCTCAATACCACTACATCAAAGCCACAGAGGTTGCAACTACCATAATGCCTGAAGCAGCTGATGTTCTTTGTTCCAATAGCCATTACACAGGGAGAAAGCACAGCAATCAACACTTTTCTCTCTTCTATTCGGAAAGCTTTTTGAAAACTCACTTTCGCAGTCACTTTATAAAATCTTTAATAGTCTACACCAAACAAAAACCTCAGTGTCACAAATGCACCCACCTTTGGTGAACAGTATCTTTTGGTTAGACACAACAAAAATACACATACAATTGTCTGTTAAACCATAACATTCCAATTTCCATGCCAAGATAGGAAATTCAAGACAGTACGTAAGCATATCTGCTGCAGTGCCCGCTGATAAAATCCATCTAACTAGATATTCACACAGACATAAGGTTGAAGACCCAAGATCATACATACACAAGCCATCTTTTTCAAAAAGCAAAAGGATGAGCCACTGACAGGGAAGTGCTTGGAATCTCACTAATTTGACACTTTGTGTTTCAATATGACATTTGAAATGTTAGAATACGGAAATGCTGTGTTGCGCTGTAAATCCACAGCGAGGCTCTGGCTGGTTTTAATGATTGTATCTTTGTTCATGAAACATCTGCTGAAAAATGACACCAGTCCTCTGAAGCAGATTTTGTGAAATGAAATTATATTTTTAGGATCACTAGCTTGCTCACTTCTAAAAGATTTATTTTTTTTCTTCCAATTTCTCTGTCTTACTACTTATTAGTAGAGTATTACCACACTGTGAAGCTAAACATTATTTCATCCACATTCTAATGACAATACACCTCATTTGTTCCACTGCCTTTCCAAATGCTGCAGTAAAGAAACATTTCCTTACTCTTCAGTTTTTGATGCTTCTTTCCCTTATTACTGGAAGAGTTACTGTTTTCTCATACATAAATATGACTCCTAATTCAAATCCCCTCTATTTTGCTTTTTTCTTCCATGAAACTATTCATTTTGATTTGTCCCAAACCTTCATTATCAGTTTTGAAATGCTTTCTCTGTTTGAAATATATACAGGAAATTTAGGGGAAAATTTGTCTTATGTGTAGGAACAAAGCTCAGTGTATCCACTGCCAGCAAATGAACAATAGGAAGTAAAGTCTGCTTTTGTACTAGCATGGCAACATCTGCATGTATAACCCTGAAATATAACAGATTTATTTTGAAAGAGAATGGATTACTACTACTATAGAATTTTAAAGTATTTAAGAAATCTACAAAGAAAAAAAGGAATAGCCTAACCTGAAAGTAAATTCCTAGTATTTTGATTAAATATCTCTGAAGAGAATTAGTATTTTCTTGGCAGTAAAGTAACAGGTTTGTTATTTCGTGTAGTATTTGAAATCTGAAGAAAGATTGTCAGTTTTGTGATTAAGGCTTAAATAATCCAGATTCTATGCTAGCTCTGCCATACAGCCCAAATGTCACCCTGGACAATTTGACAGATGTCTTCAAACCTGGTTTTTCTTTCCTCTAAAATGAGAACAGCATTTATTTTCTTGCCGCAAACATTCATCTTGCCTACTTTAACGTCCACAGAATTAAGTCACTGGGACAACTCATAGAACCTCAAGTTCATCACACACCTCATTTACTGCTGGTCTGGGTGTTAAGCTGTAAAGTCTACTACTATATTTGCATATATAACTAGCATAATAAGACACAGAAATCAATTGGTGGATCTGAGAGTCACAAGCAGACTACACTCCAGAAAGCTGGGAGTCCAGGGATCAAAAAGACCTCAGCTTTTAAACAAAAATTTTCCTTGTGTAAGAGAATGAAGTACTTCAAACTGAAAAATAATTTTGCTATCATCCCTCCAAATAAGCAGCAAACCTCTCTCCGTCAGAATAGCATGTTCTTCTCCCTTTCTCTTATTTAACAATTTTTACCTAAATTTTTCAGATGAACTTTTTACTTAACATTCAGTCTGAAACATGAAAAACAAATTGTATTCCAGTACATTTGCCCAGTGCAAATGCTTTAAATGTTATAGGCATAAACATGCAGCTGACTCTCTGTGAGCATGCAGTGTCACTGTTCAAATGTCCTTTACCCTGTGTGATAAAAGCACCAGACTCTGCATAAAGCCAGGTTCAGCACGAGCTCTGTCTACTAGATCTGAATAAAAAGCTATGAGCTGACAAAGAGCAACATTTTGAAGAAAAATGTACTGTTTATTAAATAAAATCAAAGCAGAAGTCCTCAAGTACATAAAGTCGGACAACAAAAGCTAGAAGTATTATGAAAAAGTAATGCTGGATTGTTAAGAACACATCCTGGCCAAAGTTCATTAAGAATATAATTTCTGTTAGTGTATAGACAGATAAAAAAAGAAAGAAGAAAAGGAAAAAGAACTATTTTCTGTATGCCTTACTAGTTGTAGGTTTAAAGCAAACTCCAATAGCAAACAGTACAAAGAGTTATAAAAGAGAGCAGCCCTTTGGAAAATTACAAGGCAAAAAGGTGGCCAAGAACCAGAGACCACAATTACTTCACTGTTTTCATGCAGTTTCAACTGTATTTATTTTCTCCATGGCCAACTAAATGAAACTTTTGTGGAAGGCCCAGGAATTGCATGGAGCTTTCACTTCAAGAATAGAAGTGAAATACTCAAATAGTCAAGCACAAACAGCATGCTCAGAAAAACAAATGTAATCCGACGTGCCATAAAGTACATTCAAAGGAAAGTATTAATTCACAATCACCAAATGGTGAAGAAGTCAGAAATACACAGCTCAGAAGAACACATGCATATTTTTCTCATCTGTGTTCTCTGAAACATTTGCAAGAGCGTTGCTCCAAAGCAAACTGAATGCACAGCACAAGGAATGTCACATCTTCCTAAATGAAGAGACCAGATGGAGCAACTTGTTTACCTTGCAGCAAGTGGCTGCTCCAGACCTACAATAACAGCAAGAAGACAGCCTGAATGTGCAGGCCAGAGGTGAAGAGAAAAGCAACATATAGCAATCCCAAAACCACAATGCAGCCAAAGAAGAGTCTTTCAAAAAACTTTGAAGAAATATTTCACATCATTGCCAAGAAAGGAGTAGGTGGCAGGCAGTTTGCATTAGCCAAGACAACCCAACAAAAAGGCACAAAGCCTGAATTATCATCTTGGCAACAGAGAAGAGAGGGGTGCTTTTAGCAGACGGCAATTAAGGATTTGGCAAGCATCTGGAAAGAGTGTGAGTCAAAGATAACGCTAATATCACAAGTCCAGATAACAGAGAAAGATAAAGACACAATGAGAAATACATAGCAGAGGAATAATGAATTTGGGTAGCAGTACAACATCCACTAGGACCCACAGAAAAAACAAGCAGAGGTGCAGGGAGCTGTGAAAGAACTCATTTGGAGCAGAGAGTCATCTCTGCAAAGTTGAGAGTCATCAAGTACTGAGCAGAGGTGGTAACACACACCCACAAAAGCATATGATTAACTTTTTGGTTAGGGAGAAACAGAAGTAAAGGAAGTTAATGAATGAACTATAAAAGATTTTGGAAGAAAACAGGAGAGGAAGGCTTGGAAATAAAGGTACAATATAGATGAGAAATGGTGACAGGAGACTTGGACAAGGTTGGTTCAGGCTTAGGGACTGATATGTGGAAGTAAAAAACTGTCAGTTTAACAGAATACTCCTGCCTCCTTAAATGAAGCAGGAGTTAATCTACTAAGTGTGAACAGCTTGCCTTGTCCTAGTTAATTATTTAACCTTCACTTCTTGCTGAGGGTGAATTACTAAAAGCATTATAGGTGCTTCATAATTACTAGTAGTTAATAGAAAAAAAGGGACATTATGAAATACACATTTAGAATTCAGTCACTGCTGTGTTTTATCTTTATGCTTTATTTACCATCTGTATTTCCTTTTGGTAAATAAAGGTATTTCACTTCATATGCTACAGCTCACAGCAACACTAAATGACAATCGAAGAGTTCAGCACTGAACATCTTCTAGAGTCTTTCCTTCACGCTATTAAGGGGAGATCTTGGAGCTCACTTTGCTTTCCCATGATTGACATTGTAAATGCGTAAGTGGCAGACAAAATTAAACAGTTTAAGATGAAAACATTCTCACCGGTAGGTCATGGGGAGCACAGAAACTTACCAGTTGCTATAAAGTTCACTTTGGAACAAAAGCTCAAACCAGTTGCACCTGTCAAGTCAAACAAAAGAAAGTACAAAACTAACAAAAACTCCTTTTTGCCTCAGGAGCCCCAAGACCTCTCTGCCAAAGAAAGCAGGCAGTGCTGCGCACTCTCACAGGGCGACTGCAAATCCGCCGGTATTTAATGTCTCAACTTCTCAGGTCAAGTGATTTAGATAAAAAGCTACATGTTAGTGTCCATGGGGAAAAAACATTTAGTCACAGAACTGCAAAGAAAAAAAAAAGAAACATATTTGAGTATGTATCAATCAAAACGTAGAAACTAACCTAAAAAACTATACTCTTTTCAACAGCTTGTTTTCTGCTAATCTCACTATATGCTAGAATAAGCCTTATGATTTTTGAATGCTCAAAGACAGTGTTACTAGGGATTTCTGAAGTGACCACCACGACTTGCCCTGTTATTAACCTACTGAAAATGCGTATCTGACTAAAATTCCAGTCAAGCTTTACTCTTAGTATTTTTCCTGAGTAACCTTTGGAAATCCTGGGAGAGGACACTGTGTTTCTCCTCCTTTCTTCTGGAGTGACTGAAGCTTCTGCATGTTCACAACCAGAGCACAGCAGCTCTTCTTGCTCCCAGCAGAGAGATAAGACAGCAGAAGAAGCCAAGAGAAATTAAAGGCTAAACAATGATCAACCACGCTGTCTACTTGTATAAAAATTCCGCACGTTCATCTGCATTAGGTTAGCTAAAGCTGCATAAAAAAACCCTTTCGTAATGTTGTTTTCCCAAGTATGAATTGCTGGGGGTTCCACACATGTGAAGTGTAGTGTGGCTAACACGAATTTATATGTTAAAGATAAGAATGGTTTAGATGAACTGGATCAGTATGTCTAAGCACGTTCAAAGCAGGAATGTTAGAATGACTCAATGTCAATATAAAGTTATCAGTGAAAAGAAGAGCACAGGGGTTGTTAAAGTAAGTAGGTGGGAGCACTCTGAATTCATCTCATTCATAAGTAACTATTTCTCTCACTTTAAATCTCTTCACATTTTGAAAATAAACTTATTGATATTATTAGTTTCATCTTTCCATCCCTGAGTGGTTAAATTTAAAACAGCATGTGCTTTTAAATTTTAAGCTGGAAACCAGTACCTGGTAACTGAACTGCTGAAGTGAAATGAAGTGTTTAGCTCCCTTGAGTTCCTATTTTCTTTTACGTCTTAGCAAATTCAAAACTGATAAACAATCAATTAGATTATCTTAGCTATGTGAAAATTAGCCTAATCCAGTAATGTATGTTATAGTTGAAGGAAGCGCTGCTTAGATATTCAAGGGCCTTTACGTTAGAGTCAGAGAGCTACTAAAACCAGCAATAAGAAAAATTAGAGATCAGCTACAAACACACATGCACAAAAAGGTGTATTTGAGCTACTTTCTTTCTGAAGTTGATTTAATAATCTAGTAGGACCATAACATTTAAAAATAAATAAATAAATAAATAATTGATGTTTGTCCTTCACAGAGCACCACTAATACCCACTTCAGTCAGAGGAAGTTACTCACGTCCTGCAGTGAGATAAGGATGATATCAAAAATAGAGTATCTAGAAGGAAAAATACAGTACAAAATGAATGCAATATTATATACAGATACCTCCCCAGCTCACCGAAGTGCTCCTTGATCTCCTAAAAAATTATGTGCTGAACCCAATTTCCCTTGGCTTCCCCGAAATCAAACCTCCCGCTGAACCTATGCAGTACTCCAACTCCATCACTGCAAGTGTAAGTGCTACGTGGATTGAAGTGGTGCAGGGAAAGAACGGCTGCAAACAACAGGAAATCTGCTTCTTTGTGTGCTTTTCATCTGTTATTTGATCTACATTTTATGTACTTTATTCTCATCACCTGTAAATCTTCTGCATACTTTTTACATTGTGGATGTTGGACTTCTGAATCAATAGAGATATTCAGGAATGGAAGGTTTGTGTTGGGTTTTCTCCCCCTTAGATCAAAAAGCCAAGACTATCAGCTGAAACTTACCATTGGAATTGAACTTAGTGAACTCTGGAGATACATTTCACCTCCATTTCAGAATTGCCCCAGGCAAAATCCAACAAGAAATAACAAAGAGCTCCCTCCATGCAATCACTCTAAGAACTATTTATTCATCCCCAGAAAGCATACCCCTTGTTTGGATTATGTTTTTACTATTAACTATTTGGTACTTAACAAAAAGGCAGGAAACCACAGCATCTCCAACAGAAAATTCTTAACTAGCAGACTTCATAGAAAAACAATACCATATGATCTCAGAAGCCTTTGAGGGATTTAGCAGACCAGAAATGTAGTTATAATTTTTGTAGCTTAAAATTTGTTTCCAATAACAAGCAAAAAAAAAAAGTATGAAATATTGCATTCTCCTTTCATACCAATACTCCGAACTTGTCTTTTATTATGTACAACAAAGAAGGACAATACAAAGGGCCATTAAATTGTAGGCATGCAAACAACATCTACATCTTAACTTTTCCCTGTAGTTTGAATGAGCAATCAGACTACTCTCTTGGTCTGAACAAACATGTCAGCTGACAGTGGTTGACTAAAAAAATAGCACCTTAGAGCTAATTAATACAATAGCTATGATATCAATCAGTACATATGATAACTACTATAGACACGCTAGCATGCAATTGATATGATAGGTATCTTATGTAGCACAATACAGTAGAATTTATATAGAAAGGGTTCTGCAAAAACTGAAGACCTGTACAAATTACCTTATTCTCCCCACACTCTGAGATTCCTTTCAGAGTCACATAATCTGTATTTGCAAACCTTCACATTTTATCTCATGAAAAAGCTGGGTAATTCTGTAGTTACCACAGGGTAATGTATGGGGAACATGTTTGTGCTTTGAGATTTTAAAAAAAACAAAACAACACAACATCAAAAAAACACCACCACCACTTAACTTAATGCTCTCAAGCACTTTGTGTTTTTCACAGGCAAAATGTTCCCTGAAGGGATCGAAGTTACTGCAAGACCTACTTTTCCACCAGCCATTATCTGAAACGGTCACAAAACCAAGCCTGACGTCTGCCTCTGGACTCTTCCCCAGCTGATTGAAAGGTTTACCGGTGGCATCACTGGAATGAAGATTTTGTCATAAATCCTGTGTGACATTAGGGCGCGTAGATTATTAAAGGCACATCATACTACACTGCAAAATTACAAAGCTTTTACAAGGAACAGTTGATTTCCCTTGGAGACTGTGGACAGATGGCAGGATTTCACTATCACTAAATCAGCTTAGTCAAATACATTATTAGTTCTCCAGTCCAATATTCACTGTATATTCCTAATGAAATTGCTAAATGAAAAGGGCAATGTGCCAAGCTTATAGCAGGTAAACAACAGAAATCCATTTTCCTCCAAGATCAACCCCCTCTTGATGTGCTGTAAAAGCTTATACAAATTACAAAACCAAAGTTCCTCTTGAAAAAGCAGCTCATTAGAAAACACAAAAGATCAAAACCTAAATTCTACTTTTTTTGTGTGTGTTTACTACTTAATCAAGTATCTGTTAAGCTGTTCCTTTGTGACTATGAAGTAATTCAGGAAAATCAGGAGGTCAGACTTAGTGCCGCAGAACCACCACATCAATGAAGAAGCATAATGGGCTTTCAGGTATCTAAAATAACAGGTCCCTCAAAGGCTGGGCGTGCAGATTCTCTGTGAGATAATTCCATCAGCAAGGGATGAGCGCTTCACTTATCAGAACGGGCACATAATGCTCAAGCACGACTTAATGCTCACAAGAAAAGATGCATGATTCTACTTTGGTTTCTAAAAGGCAATCCTGAGTCCCTGCTAATTCCCTTCCTAGCAGCAGAAGGAATCAAAAATTTTCATGGGATTACCAGATTTGTAACCAAGCAGTCATACAGAATTTTATTTTTTCAATGTATAATCCAAACTTATTTTGTTGGAAGACAAACTCAGACATATTTTCCTTGGAGAAATGACTCTCAAAACCATTCTTGCCTGTCCTCCTTGCAGTGATATTTTTTCTCCTTTGTCGCTGTAAGGTTAATGCCCAGGAAGTAGAACTACGTGATTATCACTGTGTATGACAAGGATTGTTCGCTGCAGCAATTACCCCTTAATCAGAATGTTACTTTTCTTTACACTTGACAGGAATAAAAAAATGAATCCTAGATATTAGTATATGTTAAATACACCCATTTTGCATTGCTTGAACTTTGAGTAGCTAAGACTTTAATGTAGGTGTGGCATTATTTTTAATGCATAAATAGGACACCTCTTTTGAAATCCCAACATTCTGTGCTATTAAGTACATGCTCTCTTCATCAGCATGAGACAGATTGTTGATTTTCTTTGCATCAACACAACGAACTAACAAGTATATTCTTGTTCGTACCAAAGCACACACAGTATCCTTATAACCTATGCATTTATTTCCCTAAATTATTATCTGACATATAGTCAATATTTCAAGTTCCCAATGAAAAGGTAAAAAAAAGAGCAATTTTAGCTCCATAGACAAGTAATATAATTTTCACTCTATGTTAATATTTTCAGTAATTAGAGATATCTATAACTGATAGCTCATGAATAGAATTTGCATATAGAGCACACATTCGACCTAAAACTGTTCTACAATTGATTCCTTTTGTCATTTGACATGAGCTGAATGGTGTTGAACAATTTATTCACCATTGTTTGGGACACACTATTCAATTAATTTCTGACTTAAACATTACATTTAAGAGGTCGTGTATATCTTTATACTACACACATACTGGTTAACTACATTAATCATACACAACAGGCCTGTGCTCAGTTAGGTGGGTCTTTTCAAACACGCGACAATTAAACCCTCCTACATATGAATCACTTAGCATTCACAGAATATTTTCTATATGAGTAACAAATGTTTACAAATGAGGCTGGCATATTTTATATGATATCCACCCCCTCGTTTGAGACAACTAAAGAGCACTGTCATTATGTACGTAACAGAGTCATAGGCAGATGCAGATTAAATAAGGTCACCTTATTCCTTACTCCCATTTTCCCATTACAGCTATGGCATTTGGACTCTAAACTTGCACACACCACTCACATTGCTAGCTTGAAATAAATGGTGTATCAATTCAGGATAGTTTACACGTTCTGCAAAAATCACAGAATCACAGAANTTTTAATAAGTTTCCCACATATTCTAATACATTCAATCAGGTCGCGCTCTTCCACAGGAATCAAAAAAGTGAGATGGGCTGGCTCTGCTGAATTCCTAGTTCTGAAAACCACAAACATCATCAACTCCAAGTCTAAAGCTCCATCCCCAAAGGAATTTTAGAGGAGGAAAAAGCCACTGACTCCTTCACAGCCTCCTTCAAAATGACAAAGATAAACAGAAGAGTCAATATGCTGATGGTCACAGTGCTGCTTATTAGAGACAATTTAAAATGAAGCCTCTGTCTCATGGGAAATTCTAATCATCTCTTCTTCCCACCTATCAACCAAAAATATTTTAAAAAGATCAACATTTAAAAACTCTTTTCACATGGAAGATGAAGTATAACAACTGACTCTCATGAGACATTTTAATTTGAAACAAAAACACTTTTTTACTTTCCCAAAATGAAATATTTGATGTTTTGTTAAAAATATTTTAATAGGGGTTTATTATTATCCATTTAAAAATGCAAAGCAAAATTATTTAACATGCAAACCAAATAACACACTATATTGTAAATCTAGTACCTTACTTATAAACAAACCGAGATTTTACAAATGCCGAAACAAAACCAGGATGCATTTGCTTAAACTGAACACGAAAAGAAACAAAAAGTTCCTACTTCCAATTTCTGTGCTTACATCAGTTAAGATTTATTCCTTACACTGTATCCTGCAGAAAGAACGTTTCCTTTTTTTATTGTTATTAATCTTAAAAAAAAATCTAGATGGCCCTAGCATTTCACCGTTTGTAGTTGAATTAGCTGGCCTTTCCTTTTATCTTTAAACCAGCCACTTTCGTGAACAGCTTATATGTATAAACCATTCAGCAACAGCAGTTTGTCACCTTCATATATATTATTGATAAGACAACAGACAACGCGCCAATTAAGACGCATGCACTTGCCCCATCTCCAGGCTCGGCCTGAGGTACTGATGGAACAGTTGAAGTAAAAACTCAGTTTTACATTTCAAAGAAAGTTCAAAGGCAGTGAGAAAAGACTACCCTGCAAAGGACACAGAAATTATATTTACTGCTGGAAAAGTTTATTTAAGGAGTAGACTATATTATTTACTCTGTATAATAATAAAAATTATACTATGAGTCCACATCTTGTTCAACAAGTCATTCTACTTAGTTCTCCTTTCAGTCCTGGATTAAATCTATGAATCTGGCAAAATGATATTATGAACACATTCTTACAATGCTAGTCACAGCTTAGTATCAAAGATACAGAGTCAAATAACGGTCAAGATCAGATTTAATCAAGCTGATTTAAGTGGATTTGTGTTTCTGTTGCTACATGAGCAAGACATACAACAATATTTCTTGAGCCCCCAAATATTGCCAAAGTGATAAATTAAAGGAAATATTTAAAGTATCTGAAATCAGGATGTCTTTTGATGGATAAGCAACCCTGAGATCACTCATCTTCTCTGCTTCCATCCAAATTCTTGGACTGTCAAAAATCCCCCCGCCATTCTATAAACACAAAGAAATTTATTCCACGGCCTACTAGTCCTTTCTAAAGAATTCGGAGAATTTCTCCAACAGAAATTATCTAAAATAAAACTTTCTGCTAAAAATAGATATTTAAAATAAATTAATATCAAGAGAGATTACATTGCCTGCATAACAGATCTCTAACCTTTCTCTCCTGTTTCTGAATGTGAGACTAAATATCCCATGTTAAGACACATCTATGCAGCTGTTAATGAAAGTCCTCAATGCAATACACATTTCACGGTACAGCTTCGCAATGGTAACTCCACACTACAAATGCGCCCCATTTACACCATATGAAAAATGAAAAGGAGCTGAGCTAAATCAGCACTAGCAGAAAATACAAAATGCTTCTCTTACCTCCATTTCTGTGCAGTGTAAACGTCCCGATTTATCTGTAATTGACAAAAAAAAAAGTTTTCAGATTAAGTAAAAGACGATGGACAAATAAAAACCTAAAAACTTGAGTAACTTTCTTTCTGAGTAATGGCCAAATATTCTTTGTCTTACTTTGATCGTACATTTCAATAGTATTTTTATTATATGTGCATCACAGCAATAATAAGAAGGCGGCAGCCCTGCCCTCTTTATTTGGATCCTTCACAATACTCCCTTTTAAAAAGATGTGTCTTTAATGCTTGACTTCATTATTTAAATTGTATGACTGATGCTTGGCCATGGAGGGAACATGAAAACATGTTGGCTTAAATTAAGCAGCAGCAAATAATTATTTCAAGAGAAAAAACAACATTAATTCATAAACCAGGGAAAAGCCACTGTTTCATCTGATACTTCTGGGATATCAAAGAGTTCAACAACAACACGAAGTTCAAGCAAATTAAAGTTGAAACATTACTGTAATATTTTTGTAAGTCCCTCTTGTCAATTTTTGCATTTCCTCGTAGTTCAGACACATCACTTTGGAATTTATATAATACAGAAAAATTAGATTTCTGAACTGTTTCATCAAACTGAAATATCAATTTTCTCAAAGACAAAACACTTCAGTATAAAAGTGTAAGGGCATGACAGCTTACAAAAAAGTAAGACTGAAATTCCACAGCATATTGGAAAGGTATCATTTCACTAAAAGCAGCAAGTTTGTAATTTTGTATTAATAATTCATATCAAAGTACGGTGAAGTAACTCTGACAAGATGATTTTCTGCTGGAGAAACGATATTCAAGGAAGTGAAGTATTCCACAGAAATATGTCCATTGCAAAGGGGAGCCACCCAAAACTTTAATTTCAAAATACACAGATATTGAATTTTACTCTTTTTGTCTTTGCTTTTTGGCTGCATTGCACCCACACTGCTAGTTGAAAATTTGCAACTTTGGGTCTGGTGGTATTCATCCTAGGTAACGTGTGACATGATTCTGAGGCCCCACATACTCAAAAACTCGAAGGGCGCCCATTTGCTTGACTGTGTGCACGCCGAGAGCGTACGTTACAGGTGGTGGCTGCTGAACACCACCCTGTCTGGACGACGGATTTACTGCAATGGTTAGGATGAGCCTGCAATTGGTAGCTATAACTGGAAGGACTGTTTTATCAAATTGCCTGGCAAGCCCAAGGAAGTTCAATCAACTGGTTAGCATATTTGCACAGAGGAGCACTCATGCTGACTTCACACATGAAATCTGAACGGCATGCAAAACGGTTGGCCCTATGGAAGAGTCACCCACCTAGAAAAAAGATTCATTTTTCATATTGAACTGGTCACCTTCCCTTTGAAACCAAAGGTTAAACACATTTTGAATGCATAGGGAACATCCACCTAACAGAGTGAAAGTTGTTTACCTTCATTGTGAACTGTTGCCAATGCAAGCAGAATGCCTAGCACTGCTGTCTGACTTCAAATGAAGAACAGAAGAGTGACTTAAAAAGGCAGCTTTTGTTATCAGGTACCACGATACTGGTGATTCTGGTTGATTTGCTTCAAGATCCACGTAAGAGACATTTTTTGTGTTTAAAATGGTAATATTCATGTGATTGTCCAATTATAAATGGGAAAAATTTACTGAGAACTTTTTTGAAATAATCCTGCGATTATTAGCAGACTTCTGAATATTAGGGGCTACTTCTGTGAAACTCAAATGACAGATGACCAAAACCAAATACCTCCATGATACAAGATGACACAGGACCAATTCACAGAAATGTAGTCAAGGTGGGGAAAAAAAAAAAACTGCACTGCCTTTTTTGGAAAAAAGTACTACTTTTTTTTTTTTTTTAATTACTACTTTAAAAAAAAGTAATCATTTTAAACCTATAACAATGCAATGGCACACCCAAGGCCACCAATGTTTGCAATCCTTGATAATTCAAAGTATCTTGATTTGCATCTCCTATGGTCTAATGGAATAGGAGTCAAACTATCTACTAGATCCTCTCGGTAGCAGAGACAAGAAGTACTCACTGCTACACCACATCGCAATGCTGAGATCCTACAAAGATCCTTTTAATAGAATTCCTAACCAAGTCCTGAAGCACAAAACAAAGAAATCGGCCCAGACCAAAACAAGTAAGGCAAAAATTGTATTTCTGGAAGAAATAGCACGAAGTTTATCTCAGAGCCCCTTTAGTAGATCTTCTTTGATGAACTTCCATGAAAGCTGTTCTTCAAGGAAAAGCATTCAAACTTTGGAAATATATGTTTAATATATGGTACTATCAAAATTTACTACAGCTTTCAGAGCAAATAATAATTCATTTTTGGTTTTATTATTAAAAAATATCTAGGGAACATCTTAAACTGGATTATTTATGTACATTATTTGTGAAGTGGGCAACAACACAAGAGAGGGGCAACTTTTTTACCAGCACTTCGAAAAGCAAAAGCATTGTCATGATTCCATGTGCTGGAGACGAAAGTGGAAATAATGTTCCAGTGTTTACTGTGACGGTGGTGAGGCACTGGAACAGGTTGCCCAGAGAAGTTGTGGATGCCCCATCCCTGGAAGTGTTCAAGGCCAGGCTGGATGGGGCTTTGAGCAGCCTGGTCTAGTGGGAGGTGTCCCTGCCCAGGGCCGGGGGGGTGGAACTAGATGATCTTTAACGTGCCTTCCAACCCAAACCAGTCTATGATTCTAATAACAAGTAGTTTAAGTCTCACACGAGCTCAAACGCACTGTAGAGAGTATTCTAGACAGCTGCAAACTACTAACTGATTCTGTGATTCTGTGAACTGGAAAAAACCCCCCAAATCTTATATTCTGCATTATGCTAATTATTAACCATATCCCTCTGTACCTTGAGTCCAGCTATACACTTAACCAATTTTCCTGAGCTGTTTGCAGTGACTTATGGGCCCACTCCTTTGGGAACTTCCCACATTTCTGAAGAGACCAGCATTAAACAGTATTGACCCAAGAAACATGCACTTAACTTGCATTTACCAAGGCTGAAATTAATTTGCTTTCGTATGGCCCATGCAAGCCAATTTACTTATACAGGCTGGGAGCAGAAATTGCTTCTCTTTTCAGCTGATATGACTGAAAAAGCAGAAACTCTTAAACATAGCCTGAGGGTCACACTTAGGCTGTATTCCCTGTAAGAAGTCATTGAATACCCTCTGTCTGCAGGCAGTATTAAGTGCTTATCTGGTAAACACACGAAGACTTACAAAATTATTTAAGCTGCTGCTTCTTAACATAGATCCAGACTTCATAACCATTCAACCACATGCTAATCTGTGTAGTTGAAAATGCTACTCTTACTGCCAAAAAAAAATCCAACAGTATTTTTCCATGACATTTTTCAAACAGTGACTAATACATTCACTACTAGTAAATAGCTGTCAAGTTAACTTCAATTTATAAACAAGCTACAGTTTGGAAGAGTATATGATTTTCACTCTTAGATTGTTGAAATGCAAAAAATGAACAGTTTTTGCAAGAAGGAAAGAGACTGAAATTGAAGGTTTCCTATATCTCTGAAAACAGTCTTCAGAGAGACATATTTGCCACCAAAAAAAAAGAAAAAACCCCCCAAATCTTCACATTCATTTTTCATTCCTCAAAATTTCTATTTAAAAATTATTCTTATTTCAAACTCTCAAGAAAAGGAGTCATGCCAAAGTTCTATCAAGCACTAGGGCACACTGACTCATTCCTCAAGGCTACTACTTAAACTGGGAAAAATAATTATTTTCACAAAATCTCTCAGAATGCTGTTAAAAAAAGATTATACTCAATTTGTCTATAGCCTGTGCTTCACTGAAGCACAATTTCCCTGCCTTCCAAGGATTAAAAGATCATGGTTAGAAAGGGTCTTCATAGACTTAAAAAGAAAGAGCAAGTGTATCATGTACTGCTGCCAATAGTAAGAAGCACACATTTAAGACAAAGTTTTAAAAGCAAAAAATTCATTACGTTAAAATGGACCAATACAGGATATTTGTAAGAAAGCAGGCAGGACGTGCAAAACCATTTGTACTTGTCAATCTGAAGCAAAATTAAGCTAGAGAGTTGATGTTAGTGATGTGACACCGCAATCACGCAGCCGCTGCTTCAGCTATAACCCAGCTGCTCCAAGAGCCCTGCAGCCTAGAGCCTCAGAGCATCTTCCTGGCCTGCCTCTGATGTCTCAGATTCCTCTGCATAGACCCAAAAGCATTTGCTTCAAGACAGTTTCTTGTAGAATTGAAATTATTAGCACTGATTTTCAGGCAACAATGTAGCTGATGTACCTATTGGCAACAAAACCTGAAACTCATTTTGTGTTAAAGATTAATATTCTACTTAAATGCCACAGCCCATTTCTGCAGGTTTTGGGTGAAATCAAGCTGCTATTTCCACAATAGCAGAACTCCATGCATACTGGAGGACAGTGGAAGAGGTGGCAGAAGGAGAAACACAGGAGACAATTGAAGGAAAGGGTGCAAGGGAGAACGCAGGAGTCACTAACTCAAGATACACAAATTCAACAGGCTTTAGTCAGGCCCCTAAATTAACGATAACTTGAATATGTAAAAGCTAGAAAGCAAATACATCTTCAAGAGGCACTGTAGCTACAATAATAGGCTTTTCCCTGCCCTTAAGAGAAAGAGGAACTCCTTTAAAAGAAAAAAAAAAAGGAAACAAGTTCAGACTCACTTAATCATCTGATTGCAGGAACTGCAGCGTTAGTTACCAAGTCTGACAAGATTGTCAATGCAAGAGTCAAGATTAGTACCAATAAAAGGAGAGAATGAAGAAAGCAAAGGCAACCAAGCAACATAAGGAAGAGAGATGAATATGCAAAGAACAGGACTCAAAATTAAGTGAAGGGAGGGGAAAATACTGATGTAGCAGGAGTGAGCCAGGCTTCTGGCAGAGGACGGATATTACAAGATAAACAGAGGAGGACAGAGAAATCTTGCGTGACAAAAAGAAACAGAGAAAAAGTGAAAACAACATAGAGAAATATAGGTAAAGTATAGCTTAGGAGTAAGAGACATGAGGTTGCAGGGAAGAAGGCCAAGAGGAGCGAGAACATCAGGAAGGGGAAGGAAGCAGACTGGATCAGGAGAGGTAATTGGAGGCCCCCTCAGAGCAGCCAGCAGAGAGACCCATGTTTTTAAGTAAAACACAGGCTTGGAGGATCAACATATCCTTCCTTTAAACTGTGGAATGAGAAGGCAACATGAAATGGACTTAGTTGTTAAAGCTTGTGGCTTTTTGGATCTGGCTCATGATTTCTGTATCAGCCTACAGCTGATGACTTAGAAACACTACATTTCATTTTTCAACTTCAGAGAGGAAAAAGGAAAGAGGAACTTTGTAAGACAATACAAGGAAAATTCTTAGAGAAGTTGCTAAACTGAAGGCAGCCAGGACTTCCCTTCCCTGTGTTAATCTTTTTTCATCCCTTCATCTTCCTCAATCTAACACTACACTGAAGTCAGTCCTCATTTTGTACAGTCACAAGCAATCCTCTATACATTGCACAAAGCAAAGGTAATGACCCAGAGGTCTTCAGTGTTAACATCCAGTTAAGTTTTGTAATAACCATTATTTTAAAATAATATTCTTTAATTCCAAATTAACAAATCCATACTACCTTTAAGACATAATTAAATGGTCACTCAATGTCTTGTCCCATTTCTACTCTGCACAAGGAAACCAGCCGTAGTCATTATGCAACTGTTTCCGTGTTCCACTGTTAACCTTCTATAGTAAACCTGTAAGTTTACCTAGGGATCACATCAACTTTTCTTACTCTGAGATAAAAACTGTGGTAGATATACATCTCTGAGTGCTGCTGAGGTTTATTTGTAGCTTCCAGTCCCTTCTGCAGATGCTTAAGTACAGATACTACACTTACTTTCCCCCTGGCCTGTCCAGATATCAACCCTTCCCAAAAAGTGTGAATATGTACTCAAGAGCTCATGTCTTTTTTTTCTTTTTTTTTTTTAAGGTTCTGTTACTCTAATCATATTCTAATTTTTCCTGGAGCTATCCACTTGCTTGCTCAGCCAACAAGTATGTGTGCTTGTGGCAGAATTCTGACTCCACTGAAGTCACCGGCAGTTTCTTCCATCATGTTTGATGGATCCGGAGTTTCAAGCCAGTTACAGCTTTTCTAAATTGGTAACACAACACTACTGGATCTGTTAAGAACTTTTGCCATCTGTTAATAAACTCTTTCAGGTAGAGGAAAAAGTAGCTATCTTAATTCTTCTCTACCTCAGCTATGTCTTTGCAGCCTTGTATTTACACTTTACAAACTGACTCATCTTTTGTTCCTATTAAAGTGCACAGTAATAAAATTCAATAACACACTCAATAGTTGCATGTGTCATGCAAGCTAGCTTAAGGTTTTATCAGGAATGGAACAATATTTGTTTTGTCTCCTTACTGGTTACAATGCTGTAATGTCATAAATTAATTCAGAAACAGAGAGTGAACACTCTCCAGTTTTCTTTCAACAGACACTATGAATAAGCTTCCCCACTTTTTATAAAGATACATTCATTGCCAACATGGATCCAGGATGTACCTTTAATCCTCTTGTCACCTGCAACACACCTACTCCACACTTGGCAAAGGCAGTCACACTAAGGTCAGACTCATTCACAACACTGCTGTCACGCGGGTCATTTTCACCGCCTGTTGCTCCAACCACATCTTGCTCTCTGCATCATCCTGTTAAAGGCGCGCTCTCCCTCTCTGTCACACATACACAGCTGCCAGCTTCATTTTCAAATGACTACCCCAGCCCTACCCATCCCCTCTCACTGGGTACTGTGGGGTAAACTATCACATTCAGCCAGCTCCTCAAGTTGGACTCCATTACTCAGTACTTTTTTCTTGTTTGGGTTTGTTTTGTTTTTTTAAAGCATCTTTGTTCTTTCCCCAGTGTCACCCCATAAAGACATCATATTAATTCTCTGCAACATCGTGGCAGATGTCTCATTTTTCACTCTACTCTTCAATCACCGTTAACAGGGATAACTACAAAACTACAATTCCACTTTCCTTTCTACAGCAACATTTTCACTGCACTACTCCAGAAAACCTCTATTAAATTAAAATGTGTTATCCTTAAGTCATTATGAACATCTGGGGCCCACAACTCCTCAAAGTTCTTTGCTCTTAAGTTTTCCTCAGGAACCAATGCAGATTTCAGACAACATCAAATTATTCCTTACGCCTTCACTGCCTACTTACCATTTTCAACATTTCTGCATACAAATCTAAGTAACCAAAGTTTCACAGTTGGTAGTTTCCTTCTACTTTTTGTGCAGGCATTGGAAATATGCTATTTTTCAAGCCAAAGACCTTATTTTCTTATGTTGGGATCTTTTTTCCTTTGCTTATTTTGTCCTCCCTGACCAGAGCTGTCTACAAGAGGGTTCCTAGCCATCCAACTACATTCACGGGGAGCTCACATAACCCCCAGTGCACAAGATGCATCAGCATAAGCCATGGCTGGAAGCCTTCCAGTTCACCCTTACATACTGGGAACCACACTGATGGCAGAAAGCCGAGCATGAATAAGGCCTAAGCTTTCTCTCCTCCCCAGATCATCAGAGCAAGCAGAGATAAAGCATCAACTCACCAAGGCTCCTCTCTCCTGTCTAGTGACATTTTTTTCCTATTGTGACTTCCAACATCAACATAGCTCTCTATATATAGATATCTATCTGAAAACTCTTGCAGGAAAAGGTGAGGCTTCATCAAACCTTACTATTTTTAAATACAAATGCTTCTGGATACCCTTGAACAAAATGTGAATTCTGAGTATAATTAAGTCTTAACTCTAGAGGTACTATTTATTTTAGCAGTATTCATAGCAACATCGGTTTTGAAATTTAAGCAGCCAGCAAGGCTACTCCCATCCATTATCCTTCAAAAGGGTCAACAAAATTAGAGGTAAAATGTCAGTACATTCATTTTCCTCTAGAAATCCTGCATACTTTTCCTCAGCGCTCTACAAGAGACTGACAGGTGAGAATGTCTTGATGCACACAAGCTAAATTTGCATTTATTCGTCCTACATTTCTCCACGTTACTTTCCAATACCTGGGCACACAAGGCTGTAAGAAGGGCACGGAAGTCATTAAAACTTCCAAGACCACGTAAGCTGTTCCTCTCCAGCATGTCTCACCCCAAGCCCTCTGAGTCCCGTGAAAGCCACCGCGCAGTCAACTTTTCTGTGATCTTTTTGATTCAAAGCCAGAATCCTCCATGCATTACGCCTTCCTGCTGAATGCCTGGCAGATTTCCAAGAGAAAAATCTGCATAGTACTTGCTTCTGACAAAACCAGCAGCAATTTCCCTCTGAGCTTTCTCCTCTAGGGATGGAGGATAAGGCAAAAGAAGAGCCACCGACACTGCCCTCAGAGGGAGAGGGAAGGCCAAGGAACGTGCCAGTTGACAGCTCAAGACCAACACGGTTTGGTTTTCCAACTACCTGCCCTTACCCCTTTCTGAGATCCTCAAGGCTGTTTTTCTCCAGGGGCTCAGTGCAATGCCCAAAATCAGCAGCTGTCTTTGCTAAGTCAGGGATCTGGCACTAACAAAACATATGAGGAAAACCCTCAGTTTTTCCAAGCCTGATCATTCCCAAAACTGTCCCATGGGGAGGAGGCGTCGCAGACGGCATGCCAAGAGGCAAGAGCCCCTTATCCAGCCCACAGCCTCAACACGACCCCGACGAAACAGCCTCCTGTGCCCTACCTATGGCATTCTGCTGCCGCTAAATACTGGGTATGAGGTTGATTGCCAGCTCTTGTGTGGGTTTTCTACTCCTGTATCGATCACTTCGTTATTGCTTCCAGTTTATAAAAACACTTACAAGCACTGTTCTGCAAGATGAGAGCTTGGAGGAGTCAAACCACATGTTTCCACCAAACGTTTTAGCTTGTTCAGAAGTTATTTTTTATTGCATCTGGCACTTTACTAGATGCCACTGTTGCCTCATTTCATATAAATTGCAAGTAACAAAGAGACAGCTAAAACATCCATTAGGAAAAATAAGATTCTACACTGTTATCTCCAATTTCATCGTGGGTATTTCTAAGCAACCCACATTTCTGTGGTATTTAGATGTCAGACAGTTACAATGATTCATACTAAGATGACCACAGTTAGCTCTTCATTTTTTGCATATTCATGTTTATTTCTTACTCACTTCAGTTCTGGCAAAACGATAAGGTTTGCAACACACCGTAAAAACATCGCTCCGTGAGCGTCTCCGAAGCAAACTCTGTGACACGGCTGTGCTTGCTCCTGACTTAGCCCGAGCCCCACTGACAGGCATGACTGATCACATCGTTCTTCGCAACCCCGAACAAAGCCCGAATGTTTGCTACCCAAAGACATCATTCTTTGGGGACTCCTTTATCTGCCCACACAGGATTCTGTTGTTTACAAAAATAGAAACTAACAGCCAATATTTGTTCCTGTGAATTACTCAAATTTATGCACCAACCTACAGCTATACATTTTTTATGTATTGCCCTAACAAAATAGCTTTACAGCTCTAAGCATTAACCCACAGAACCCCTACTACTCTTAACAAACCTCCTGACACAGCCATTTAAATCCAAGTTGTCCAAAACACGAAGGCAGGAAAACAATTAGCAGGAATCCTTCCTGATCCTCCTCCTGCCAGGGAGTCAGGGAGTACCAATGCTTACATGAAAATGAACAGACTTTTTTATTCTTAACCTTTTTATTTCTATTTAACCAAAACCTTTTTTTTAAAAAAAAAAAACAAAACACAAAATAACCAAAGATTAATAGACCACATAGATAAAACTGGAAAGATGTGAGAATTTGTCTCTAATTTTGGTTAAGGATGGGGATTCAAGTCCAAGGTTGTTTTTCCACCCTGGTACCAGTGAACCTCATCTTTGTTTCCTATCTCAGGGACATTTTATTCTTGGAATTTCAAGTATTACATGTTAAACAGAAAACTGCTTCACAAGAAACGGCTTTGGAAAAGTACCGTCAGTTTCTACATAATCAGTACTTCTTTTTAAGAAAATTTTAATTTGTATCTGAAGAGTAAAATTAATGTGTTCAGGCAGCTTCAGGGCCTATGAGAGGATGTACTGGTCCCCAAGTCATTGTGACAGGGCAATGGTTCTCCTTAAGCTCTCATCGCTACTAAGCAGAATACATGAGCCTTAGAATAAATACCCGTTCAAGAGGCTCAAGTTGAAACCGGCTCAGAAAGCGCATTAATCATCACCTAAGGACACTGCAGCGAGCAATAAGGAAAAGAACTGGGGCAGTTCAAAAGACACCAAAGAGAAGCAAGCCTACTGTCAGCTCTTCAATATTCAGCACAGCGCATTACCAACATTCACTGTATCACACATATGGCAATTTCCAGTGAAAACCTGTTCTGAGTTCCACAAACCAAAGATGACTAAAAGCCAACAGATTAGGACCACGTTTCTTTCATGTTCTTGACAGCTACTCCCACAAACACACAAAATCCTCAGGAAAAGCCTGACTGCTGAGCAATGGCCTATATTGCAGAAGTCTATTCAAACTCTGGGAGATGAGGAAGACCGGGGGCAGGGAGACGATCCCAGAAGCAATACTGGCTCCTTTCTAATCCAGGCACCTACCAGACTGTGGCTGATGCAGAAGTGGCATCACTGAGTATGGTCTAGGAATGGACATCTGGCAGAAATCTCCCCTCCTCCCCTTTTCTATTATAAGGACTGCAGGAGTGTACTCTCCCTGCGGTATCTCCCCCCTCATGCACACATAAGCACTCTAAGATGTACGTGTGTATGTATGTAGTGTTAACTGATATACAACATGATATGTAAAATAATAAGGTTAAAAAAAAAAAAAGAGG
>VXBO01008405.1:498188-535769 GCA_013400135.1 Rhinoptilus africanus
CGCGGCGGGGGCTCCCCCAGCTCCGACTTTAAAGGCTTCACTCTGCTGATGGTAGGTGGCCCTCCCTCCCTTCCTCCCTCCTCGCCCGCCGTGGGCTTGAGGGGGCGGTTGCCCCCAGCGGGGCTCCCCGGAGTGGGCCTGCGCCGCTTCCCAGGGCCCGGGCCTGAGCGATGCGCTCCGCTCTGTGGGGTGCGGGGGTTGTCTCCCCAGCTCCTGTGGGGCAGGAGAGCCGGGGGCGCCTTGGCCTCTCTCTTCCCTGCGCGGGGGTCGTCCCTGGGTACTTGTCTGCAGGAAAGGAAAGAGGTGCTGGGCGAGCGGTTGCTGTCCCCGGGTGTGTATCGGGTGTTTTGACGAGTAAAAGAAGGGGATGTGTGGGGATCCCTCCTACAGCTGTTCCCAGCAGAGCTTAAGGAAGCCTCTGCCGTTGCCGTCAATTTCTCCCTCTCTCATTTTCTGCTTTTGTCGAGCTAAGCGTTATGTGCTGAGCCACAGCTATATGCTTTCGGCCTAAGATTAAAACACCATACCTATTTTACAAAAATTTGCGGTATCTGTAGGTTGGCACTGGAGTAAAGGGTTAGCTTTTTCCTTTAGATGCGATATATACATGTTTTTAATGAAAAAAAATCATTATTTTTGCTATATTTAAACTTGTTTTAGGAAGTATTTTCACCATCTTCATACATGGTATGAAATCAATTTTAGATTACCTGCCTGAGGTTACATTGGTTATTGCGGGGTAAGAGTTCCAGTGCAGGCTGCAAAGTAGCAAACCATTATTTTTTTTCCTGTTAGTGAGTGCCTTTACTGTATGACACAAAGGTAACCTCATCACCTTCCATCGAGGGCTGCATGGCCTGAGATGACTGTGCAGGCTGCACGGGAAGTCATTGCGGATCAGCTGATGAGCCACAGGAAATAGATCACCGCTGGTTGCTTTGTCTGGGAGTAACAGGCTATTGAACGCCAGCCAGTTTGCAATGGCACCCTGTAGGTGGTGTTACGTCCTCTTTTGCCATGAGCTTCTCAGCGTCAAATTCGGTGTGTTTGCACAACTGGTGGCAGCAGAAATTCGTAGACATGGACTTGTTTATAAATTAGAGGGACGCAACCAATGTTTTACCGCCGTCTTCCAGTATCAGTTTCTGTAGAACACAAACTCTTGAATTTCGGTTTCTGTGCCATCTGATTCGGTCAGTATCTGCCCCAATTGATGATAACCCATAGCAATTCCTATGAAATTAATCCAAGATGATGCTTAGCTTTTCATCCTTAAAAGGTGAAAAGCAATTCGCTTTTATATATGAGTCGAGCTGAGATTTACAGGTTTAGTATGTAATACCAACATTACCGTTAGGTGTCACTTGAGGCCTGCCAATCTTAGCATTAGTGGTTTGAGTGACTTTTATCTACTCTGTATCCAAAAAAAGAGAGGGAGGAGACAAGTTTCCAAGCCTTTGTTTATATTTACAGTAAGACAGGATTGTTCACAGAAGTGGCCAGGAGGTTTTGTAGGACGGGAATCAAAGTCTGCATTAGTAAACTGTTAAGAAATAGTCACCTTTGCCAGAGAATGAGGAGCCACTTTTAGAAATCATGTTTGACCAGAATTGAAGTAATTTAAACTTTCACTATTTGAAGAGCTTGTTGTATTGTCTGTAAAACACACTGTAAATCAGTAACTTCTGTTACTTCAGCCAGCAGTGTCGGTGGGAAATGTTGGACAACTGGCAATAGACCTAGTGATTTCCACGTTCAACATGACTAAAGTTGGTTACTTCTACACTGATTGCCTAGTGCCAATGGTTGGAAATAATCCATATGCAACAGCAGAAGAAAACTCGATGGAGCTGAGTATAAATGCTGAAGGTTGGTTTTGAATGCTAAGGATATTTGCAAACTGCATAAGGTGCAAGAATGTTATATTTCCTTTTTTTGTTGTTGTTACATTTTGCTTATGTGAACACTGTTTAAGGTAAAGTCAGTAATAACTTCAGACACTCACAGATAAGAGTGTACTTGCGCTTCACAGAGGAAACTGTTACCCTTTTTATTTTGTATAACCAATTTAACATATGGAACCAATAAGAAATGATTAATTTCAGCCATATAACAGTGCAGCCAAAACTGAGGTTTTAATCCAAAGCAAGATGAAGTGTGCATGTACTTACAGTAAACTGCTGGAATGTAAGATTAATTTTGGTGTAGAAGGATATTTATCCTCTCTTCTTCTTTTTCACCTATGTTTGCCTTTTTACTTATGTGGCGTTTCTCCCACTTCCCTCTTCAAATTCTTAGTTTCTTTCCCTGTATTGATAATTGCATTTTATGGTTTTTGCCCCCTCTTAAATCACTGAAATCTCAGAATAATCTGTCAGTGATTGCAAAGCTGCATAAAGAAATTATCTGAATCATTACAGGAGGCAGATCTTCATATATTTTTCTTTATTCAATCCTTTGAATTTATCACAAGTGAAATTAAGTCCAGTGAAGACAATGCACAAAAATACGTATTTTTAACACTGTGGATATTGTCAGGCTTTTCCCTATGAATTGATAGCTGAAAGGTTTACTATCCTGAGGTCTGTAAATTGGATAAATCTGCATACTTATTTCTTGCTTTCTTCTTACAAAACTTTATTATTTCTTCTTGTAGTGTATTCATTACCTTCAAAGAAACTTGTAGTTCTGCAGATCAGATCACCTTTTATAAAGGTACGTATGTTCATTGATTGTTCTTACTTCACTATTCAGTTTGTTCTGCTGTCAAATAGTTTAAGTGGCATAGGTAAATTTTAAGACTAAATAAGCAAAACTAGAAGAACTATGCCACATTACAAAAACCACTTCATTTCAAGAAAAACCCTAAAAAACAGACTGAGAAAGAGCAAAGTATTTTTCTGCTTTCTGCTATGATACCTTCTGCAGTTGATACAGTTTTAGGTAATGGAAACTGACTTCCGCTTTCATTGAGGGCTGAGGTTTGGTTTTGTTTTTCAAAGCCTCAGAACAACCCACCTATGTTGGTAGTTCTTAGTGTAAATATGTCCTTAGTTATTAACAGTCTTGAAACTACAAAACAGTCTGGGTTTTGTCCGTTTCCTTTTTTTTTCTTTACGCTTAATGTCTTCATGTGTTTGTCTTTTATTCTAAGAGCTTAATTTTTGATGTCACTCCAATTTAATTATTTCATAGTGTTCTATATTCATTTAAACTGCATTCATTATGGAAAAAAATTAAGAATTCGGGATTACCTATTAACTGGACAGTGGCTGTAGTTTAAAATAAGCGGAGTACCACACCAGAAAAAAAACGGTGCTGCAGTTTTTATCAAAGTGTGGAAAAATACTGTGTGAAAAATACCATCCCATGTTACTCTAAAGCTTTTTACATTGGTATTAATGGCACACAAAACAGGTGGTACTGCTGTTGTTAACATGGTCTTAATGATAATTTTTATCATAATACATGTAGTTTTGATTAAGTAAACAACCAGAGAAGTCTTCTGTTTTTAAAAAATCTACCTGAAGCTGAAGACTAAACGGATATGAAGAAAAATATACATCACTGGTAAATATTCTATGTAACCCTAGCATTGTTGACTATTGGCCTTTTTTTAAAGGACACAATATATTTTTCACTTTTTTCCTCTGTCTTTGCATAAAGAACAAGTACAGGCCGTTCTGTCAAACGCTCCTTTCTTGGGTAAAAAGCAGCAAATGTGACAGAGTCATCGTTCTGTCTAGCAGCCATGCATACCAATGCGATGATGAACAACTTCTTGGGTATGTTTGTGTCATTAAAAGACCTAATTAGTGTTTCGTTTCTTTTTGAGAAACTGACGTATTTCCCTCTACTAAGTACTTCTAGCAGAACTTTTTTGCTTTGCTGCATACATAGGTCATGAATTGTTTTATTAAGTATATTATAGTATATTAAGGCTTGTATTATACAGGAGCAGTCTCTGAACTTTGCTAGTTACTAATGTTTGAAAGTAGTGAGCAAATAATAAGCTGTAAGTAAATTACACTTGGTCTGCACTGTCAGGCAGCAGAGCCTCAGTATTCCTAATTTCTTGTGGCTGCAAGCAGGCAGGGATTAGCTGCTAACATACAGGTCACAGATTAGATTTTTAACTGGTGATCAGAATATTGGTTAGTCTCTTACCTCTTCCTTATTCTGCATTTTGAAGGTTTTCTTTAGTATAGTAAGTTGTCGTTCTTTTTTTTATAGGAAGTTATCAATTCTTATTTGTTGGGAGGCAACTGCAAGGTTCAGAGTATACATATTTTTATTAGATATCACACCTTTAAAAAACAAGCATTACTTGCTGATCCGAGGGCATTGTAATCAGTGATTTAACAAAAACAAACAAACAAAAATCAGTATTTTTGCAAAAGACTAATTGTTATCCTTGGACTGTATAAATGTGTAGGGCCTTAAAGAAGGTTTAGGTCCATGCATGTCCCAGACTTAGTTACCAGTGTTGCAGAATGGCCAGCCAACATGGAATGGAATGGAATGAGAGGGACTGTTGGTTATTCAACGCAGGTTTAATTGTAAATTGTGGTGACTTACTGGGCTCTCACCCAGCACCACAGAATAACTTTCTGCTAGCAGTCACTAAAGAGTGAGGGCAGAGCATTCAGAAAATACTTGGGCTTGACTGAAGTCTGCAGATATTTGTAGTGTGAGCTTATTAAAAATAATAAGTATCCCAGATACTTCACTGTATCACAGTGAAGTCCGAGTTCGCCCTAACTAACTTTATTTAATCGCCTCTTATCTGAAGGAAGAAAAAGCACATTTTATTTGTAAATCATTTTAACAACAATAAGCAGTTCTCCTATTCATGTCCATATGTATCTGGTACTTGCCAGTTACTTGAGCCTCTAAAAAGAGGGTACCTGAGTTCTATTTGTGGCAGAAAGTGGAGTAGTTTATACTGCTTTGAAGCTACAGACTACTTTTTAGCTTTGATTTGAGGAAGAAGGGAATGTCAGTGCACTTCTTCGTTGCAGATGTGAGGTCCTCAGTGCTTGCAGCTTCTTTGTGCCACAAGTAACAACATTGGTAGTGTCTTTTATGGCAATACTGAATGTATTCTTGTTCCTAGGACACCACTACGCTACCTACTTACACCTGATCTTGAGAAAGCAGTTGGAGGCCTGATGCAAGAGCTAAACTGGAAAGAAATGGAAAAAGTAGCAGCTTACCCTGGAATAAATGATAAAGTCCTACATATTCCTGGAGGTGGCATCACAAAACTATTGTTCACTGAGAGGTGAGTTGTCTAAAGACAAGCACAGAAAGATATCAGAAGTCCTGTTTTTAGTACACGGATAAGATTATCTTTTAAACCACTGTGTTATAAGAAAAGTCCTTCTTTTCATGTAAAAGGGTTTTGTAGGAATAGAACTTCTTCCAGATCAAGCCCATAATTAAGAGGAGATTCTGAGGATATAGTATGCCAGAAAACAACGAATTCTGCATCATAAAGTTAAAATGTGATAAAAATGTAAGTGCATGGGCTGAAGGAAAATAATGAAGCCTTTACAGTTAAGATCACTGATAATCTGATACCTGATTTTATGCAAACCACAATTTGTAAATAGTAAAATTTCTGTACCTGTGATACCTTAACTGAAACTGTCTCCTGTGACGAATAGTTCCATCATCAGTTGTAAGGAAAAAAAATAATTCTGAGCACTTAGAATGAGTTAAGATTTCAGGGCCAGCAAACAATTAGGTACAAGGTTTATGTTAAAAGGTGCGTGCATCAGAATTTGTGAGAAAACCAGGTCCGAGTTTCAAATTTTGCATAGTAATACTCGCCCATTATGGTAAAACTGCATTATCTCTGCAAAAGGTGTTTGTTTTGTAAGGGTCAGGTGGAAAAGTAACTTTTAGTTTTTTAGCTGTTATTTCTGACACGTGTCCAAACTGTTGCATTCAACAGCAGGAGACTTACCAATACTATGCTTACCTTTGTACTGACTTCGGTAGAGAAACAATATACAAATACAAAAGAAAAGACCTCACAGGACTTTAGGGGGGGGAAAAACAAACAAAAACAAAAAAACCCCCACACACCCCAATCTTAATATCTGAACGGAAAAATGGGAATATTGTGACTAAAGTAGCGATATGCAGCCTGCAAAACTGCTGTTTGAAATACACAGGAAGAATCTGTATAAATGTCCCACCAGCACAAAAATGCAAGCGAGTATGTAAAAGAGGCCCTGAGTAACTTTTCCATGACCCAGGATTTCTGCCTCACAAATTCAAGAGTAAGAAAAAGAACATAAAGTATGAAAATGCAATCAAGGAAATCTGGAGAGGAAAAAAAAAATGAATCTCTCTATATATGCCTACGTTTTTACTTGGTGTTTTGGGGTTTTTTAATAAGCCGTACACAGCTTGTTGTTGTTTCTTTTAATACATACATATAATTGTCCTGGGTTTAGAAAAGAAATAAAATGCCTGCTAATCTTTGTTGCAGTTGTTCAAAAGGAATCCAAATGGCAGTTCTTCTGAAATTCTGCTCAGAAGGGGACAACATCCCTGATGCATTTGCTCTTGTTAACTATCTAAATGAATGGCACCAGCTAATTAAAAGTGAAGTAAGTGCTATTTGACCTAGAGTTCTAACTTTTGAATTTTATATCGGTTATTTTCATTTTTCTTCAATCCAGAACATGAAAAATGTTCATCAGCTGAATTTTTAGAGTTAAAAATGTACGTGTTGGGTTCGTTTTGGCCCTTGGTCATCAAATATACAGCGAATTAAAGATACATTTTGATTAAAATATCACTGTCAGTTTCCCCACATGAAAAGACAAAATCTAAACCCCAGTCCCTTTGTTTGACAGGTATGGGAGAAAATTGTGTAAAGGTTTGATCGAGTTCCATCTTCTGATACTGTTCTCTAAAGCAACCCACAATGATACTGTTACTTGAAACACTGACCATTGTTTTAATGCATGTGCCAGAGAAAGAATTCCATTACTATTATTTAAAAACTTAAAGAACTATTCTGTTTTTGTTGCAGAGCAACAATTCCACAGATACTTCTTCACAGTGGAAAATACCGAGTTCTTGGCGCTTACTTTTTGGCAATGGTCTTCCACCTGCGCTCTTCTGACCAGTTTTGAACTCTTCTGTAAGTCATGTGTGCAGTCTCAAACATCCCTTGAGAAGGTGATTACAAAGTAATTGCCAAGCAACAGCAGCTTAATTTGTTGTGTATGTAAATTCTTTATTTAAGAAAAATGCCTTTCATATATGTGAGTAGCTAAAGAAATTAAAGTAACTTTCACAAATTGACCAAAGAAATATGTCTTGTACAGTTGTTTATTGAATAACTTTGGTTGAACTTTTTTCTAATAAAATATTTTTTAAAAAAACCTTTTTCTTTGGTTAAGTGTCATTGCTATGGGAAAGCTTATGGTGCACCTTCCTAATGTAGCTGCGAACTTGAGATTGATGTGCAGGCACAGATTTTCTTAGGAAGATAAAACCCTACTCTTCCGTATCAGCTGTGGATCTTGGCTTTTTTTCAAAACCTTCCTGGTGATGTAAGCAAAGCTCAGAAGTGCCCTCTTTTCCCAGTGCTGCTGTGGTAGCTTCAACTGGGGAGGCTGCAAGCCATTACAGCAGCCCCATCTGTCTTTTCTGGTCTGCTTCTGTTGTAGAATTTCCGTTCTGCTTCCAAACGCATTAGAGATGCTAAAACTAAAGCTTTCTAGGTAGATGAGTCGTCTTAGACTGATTTTAGCATTAATACAGTGCTCTGAGATATAAAGGAATTAAAACGTTGCCCTGATAGCAGGCAGTCTGGTATCTGCATATTTTATAAGCTTAGTCTGAGGCACTAGTTATGTGATGAGCAATTAATGTGTGTAATGTTTGTAACGGTACTTGTTGCGTTATGAAGCTACATGTGCAGTTTTGATCTCTTGGAAGTGCCTGGACACATCAGCTTCTTTAAACGTCATTTTAAATCTAGAATTTCTAAGTTACAGCTTCCAAATTAATAAACATGACATATATACAGGCTATACTTTTAAATACATAGTCTGCTAAATAATTTTTTTTTTTTTGTGGTATTGTCATGCCAGTAGCTCAAATGATGAGGGAGGGAAGAACAGCAGTCCTGAAGAGACTTACAGATGTGGGCATAAGAATCAGTAGTCAGCTTTGCTTGAAAACTTGTGCCTTTTGGTAAAGAGCAGTTCAGTCTAACTACTCCGTGAGTGTGACCCATCACCCAAAGGATGCGGTATCGTTCATCTTTTTGGGGTTTTGAAAGTTTGTGAGGTGAGAATCATAGTGAATACCTGTCACAGAGGACTAATCGTTGAATGAACGTTCAGTTACTGTTGTTCTTCCACAAAGCAGGAAGAAATTTAAGTGTTTACCAGTCTTAGTCTGCTTTCCAGAAGCATATAATGTAGGGCTAAATTAAACCTTGGAGAACTGGTATGTGGAGCAAATGCTTTGTGTAATTGTATGTCCAAATAACTTCAAATGATGTCTGGAAACGTGGGCAGTCTCAAGCTAAATATTGTATTTGAGTCAGTCACAAACCTAGATGTGTGTAGAGCAATGTGAGTGTGAACTAACTGCTGCTGGCATTAAGAGAACTTGATGATTGTTTAATTACATCTGCAGTGTTTGGGGTTTGGTGGTTTTTCTTAAAGGTTTGAATTGTGTTCACACCAATGCTTCTTAATGCTAAATACCATGCTAGAAACGGAAAGTAATCTTTTGCTTTTATTACTGAGCTCTTACAGCAGTAATGCACAAAGATGCCACATTTCATGAAGATGACATGTTTTATGGTGTAAAAAATGAGCTACTACGCAGAGATTTGAATTGTTGGGGAATGGTTGATGTGCCTGTAATTGACTCAGTTGACTCAGAAGAAACTTACCTGAAGAAAAAGCAACTTGCATACAACTGGTACGCAAGCTACAACCGGAAGCTGATCTAAATAACATGAGTGAAAAGATTACATTAGTCAGAACTTTAAAGATTTCTTTTGGCGCGTGGTCTTGTCGTTGTTTTACAAGAAGCTGGAGTTTATTCTATAGGCAAGTGGAAGGCTAAACCATTTGCAGCCTGCCTTCGTACAGATCCCATCGTGGTGATATTTCATGCTCACAAATAACTGTTCATTCAAATTTTGCATTTTAGGTCATTTAATCATGACCTAAATATTCTGCTGATGCCATTCCTCATTGTGATGGATTCTCAGATTCTCTGTGAATGTGATGCATCACCTGTAACTGGACAGCAGTGAGCACAGAGAGGTTCGGTAACCCTTGCAAGAGTGTAAACTACTGCTGTACCTGAGTTTGGGAAGCTGAACCTGCCAAGCTGGATAAAACTTTGGCCTTGAACCCGTAAATGCTTAGAGCCCTTCTTAACTTAAAGCACATAGGCCTGTGTAAATCACAAGAACTACTTGCTAGTGCTTAGGCACTGCTGAATCTGGATCTGAGTGTTCATTTTCTTTGGTTGGAATCCAGCCTTCTAAGAAGTCAGAAGCTGAAGCTGATCACAGTCCCGGTTTGGGCTTTAGGCCTGAAAGCCATCAGGGTGCATCAGATTTACAAGTAAAATCAGAATCTGCCCTTGGAATGAAGCTGTAGGAGATACCAAGTTCTCCCTTCCATGCACCGATGGCTCTGCATGGTCTAATGACCGTGTTTGGTGTGAGCTGGGGCTTTGCTGACGTAGCAGAGAGTAGGTCAAGAAAGAATGGCCTTCCAGTTTAAACATACTCATCTTGGAACACAAACTCTGTTATTTTAGAAGAGTGGGTGGATGTGGGTAAGAAGAATACTTGGAACTGACAGCTGCTACGTACAGTGGTGATTTTTAAAGGGAGGAGAATGTTTAACTGAGCAACCAAGGTGATGGAGATGGCTGTTAAAATCAGCTGCACCTTCTTGAAGCTTTCCTGAGGTGACAACTGTTCTTCAGAAAGAAGGGGCTGAACGCCTGCCTCGGCAGTACCTTAGTGTAGGTCCTTCTACTCGGTGAGCATGGGAATATCCCCGCATCTCTGCGGGGCTCGGATGATTGCACCTGGAATGACTGTAAAGCAGAGGCTCCGAAGGTGTGTATGTCTTTATTACACCAACTTGCAAGGTGAGTAGCTATCAAAGAGCCAGCTCTTCAGCCACAGCTTGCGTATTGCGTATAATACAAGGAGTACGGCTATTTGTAAACAGTTAGATGTGACTGGAGGTGCTCCATGAGGCTTTTCCAACTGTCATAGGATGCTGGTGGGGGTGAAAAAAGAATTATCAACAGGTACAAACTTTTTAAGTTTCTTAGGGGTTTTTTTTGGTTGTGTTTTGTTTGTTGTTGTTTTTAATTAAGGTGATTGTATAAGCTTTTTTTGGTGGCTCTGTTTAAGCACGTAGTTCCTTTGGGATCAAACTAAGTGCTTCCTTTAGGCCTTTCCACAAGTGCTGATATTCTAACACCTTTGGGCTTCAGCTGCAGGGCAGCGAACTTACTAAACATCTCTGCCACCTGCAACCTGCTGTTCTGGGTGACACTCAGTACTGCAAACAAGTTGTGGAGAACCTCTGTTGCATTGTAATGAGTTCATTTGCATAAAGGCTTGGTGTTTAAGGAACTTGTGTGCCATACAAATAGCAAGCCCAAACAGGGCTTGTTCAAGATCCAGAACTTTGGACTTTGGTCAAGATCCAGAATCTATCATGCAGATGTAAAATATGCAAGGTAATAAAAAAAAACTTGAAATGCTGAAGTCAACTTCTGCGTCTTTTAAACAATAAATTGAAAAAAAAATAAATGGAAGGGTAAAATCTCATTTGGGCAACGAGCAGTGTTGCTTGGGTATCCACAGAAAATTAATCAGGTAGGAAAAATTTTTATTAATTGTTTTGTATTAAGCAGAATGCAGTCTGATGTACGCCCAGTGGCATTTGGGAAGCTACGGATCAGAAGGTATTTAACTGCAAAGCTGTATTAATTAACATCAAAGTACCTGTGATAATAGATGGAATTTCAATCAAAATTAGTATGGCTTGGAACAAGGAGAAGCAGTGATAAAAAGCTCCAGGGAGGAAAAAACAGGGATTCTGAAGCAACAGCAAGGGAGCATTTCACCACCAGACCACAGCAAAGGAGCGTTCAGAGGCGTGAGAATTGTTTTTTCTTTTCTTCTTTTACTGATTACAGGTAAAGGTGCAATTTCTCTTGAAAATATTCTCACAAATAGCTTAGACATAGTCATTTTTTTTGCTGTCATTTTGACTAAACCAGTACTTACAAACATCTTAAGATGCTATTATTTTTTTCCTTTTAAACAAAGATCAAGACCTTTTTTAGTAAACGTCTTAAAAATTCAGTTCTTTCAACTGTTTGGAAATGAAACAACGTAGTTAAGAGTGCAAGCCAACCACGATTCTTTAACGCTCCCTGAGTGTTTCTCAGTATAGATAACGTGCTGGTAGTCCCTGTGATTTGCGTGCTCCAAGGCCGGCCGGGCGGGTGGCCAGAGCCTGCCCTGATGACCCATTAACGGGAACGAAGAAGGGGACGGTGGTTTCCGAGAAGAGGCTGCCCTACCACCTGCTCTTCCTTCCCTAGGGAGGCAGCTGAAGAAAATCTGTTTGTGCCCCAGCTCAGAAAGCAGGTGGTACGCGAAGGCATCGGGTAAGCTCCCGTTCAGAACATAATGGCAAGATCCCTCGGAAAAAAAGTAGCGCTTGAATTATTTTGACCTAAAAGCGCCACCGTGCAGTTAAGTAGCAGTCGCTAGGGTAGCTTTCCCGCCCGCTTTTCCTTAGGATGGTCTCCTAGGGCTTCTTAACCTTTACATCCAAATCTTGCAATAAATTGGTGTGAAAGGCAGGCAGTGGAAAATACAAAATTAGGTTAAGATTTGTTGGTCCGGTTGTCTGCTCTTACTCGTTGGCCTGACTGCCCTTTACATCCCCCCTTGTCAGGAGCGGTCTCCCCCAGCTGCCATCTCTCTTCAGCCATGACAGGCAGCACGAGGCACGACATCCAGTGTTTGCAACCAGTTCAAAGGCTTAAAGTTCTTTCGGTCTTCATCGCTCGGAACTCTTCTAAAATTCTCCACGCTCTCTACAGTTACCATGAACTCAGCCTTCTGGTCTCCTGGGCATGTCCGATTCCTGCGCTACACCGTTAGGCTGTATCCTCTCCCCCCGGAGCGCGCCGGTCCTCAGAAGAAGGGTGAGTTAAAACCACTGCCTGCCCCAGCTGGGAGGGTGCCCCCGGGGCAGTGTTACCTGTGTGGGTTGGGCTGCTGGCTTTTACCAGCAAGGTGCCTCCACTTACTGTTAGCAGAGACTCACACGTGTAAAAATTATTCCATAGTGCACTCTCCAAATTGGGCAGGAGCAGTATGGAACCGATGGCTGCACTGCAGGGAAGTCTGGTCTAAATCCTGGGTTATAAGCTACTTGCTGATAGTGAGGATGAAGCCTTGACCATTCCAGATGGGCCACACACTTTTGTTTTTTAACATATGGTGAAAAATAATAAGCCCTGGGGCACCAAAAAAGGTAGGATTCCCCAGAGCAGTGCTCACTCTTTAAAAAATAAAAACCAGGATCTGAATTGTGGTATCTGCTATCTGATGTTGCAACGACGACAACTAAGCACTTGCCCAAAGCCCTGGTGGCAGAGACCAGGCTGCTGCTTTCAGGCATCATTGTTGCCGCAATCCGTGACATTTTCAAAATGACACAACTGCAAGGATTTTCGTGGAGTTTAAAAACTGATCAACAGAGCAAGTGGTGAGATAGAAACAAGTTTCACAGACATAATAACATAGTGAAGCTATTCTCCAGGTGATGTAAGCAAAAGCAAAGCAATAGAGTTGTTTTGTGGTTTTTTTAAATCAGAAATTTAACAAAGAGCAGAATGGTAAGTACAAGAAAACGTTGGGAAGCGGTAATGAGCTTTCAAAGCCGGTGGCAGTTCCCTCGAGGTTCCTCTTCCACCACACCACCGACACAGCTTGTGCTGCTCACAGGAGAAGGGCTCTGTGTGGGGAACGGTTGGGTGAGTTGGGGGGAAGAGAAGGCAGAACCGTTCCAGATTCGGGGAACTGGAGGGTGTCTGAGCAGCAGGGAGTTCAAACAAGGTAAGGGAGAGGGGGACAACAGTGGAGAAACCACTAGAAGGTGAGGGCAGGTCACGAACACAAGACGGTGCAGTTCTGGGGTTACCCACAATGTGTTTTTAGAAATTTCCAGTTATCCAGACTAATAAGCTGGTGAGTCACAATGTGGATGCGGTCTGGGAATGCGGACAAAAGGCTGCGTGTCGCGCAAGGCCGGTCTGATAAGCCTACAACTACTTGGGAAAATTAACCCTGCTGAAAACTGAGACAAGGGCCCGCGTTGCTGGGAGGCCGCAGGGAGAAATGAGCGCGCGCGCTTTCCTCCGTCCCCAGCGGGACACAAGCTGCTCTGCAGAAACTAATTGGTCTGCAATTGTCTGTCGTACAGAAACCTGAGGTCACTGCTGTCCTGCACTGTAGGCACTCTGTCCAAGTACCGGAGTTAACCACTGGCAGGAGCGAAGGGGAAGGTGGGTTCCGTGTTGGAGAGGTGAAGACTATCCCTCAGGCTTTGCATTTTTCCTCCCTTTTCTTCCCCTCTCCCCCAGCATCCCCAGTTCACTACCTAATGGGCACGTATATTTAGTAACTACCTTCCAGTCCTGCACGCTGAGCTGTGTGTGCCGATTCCCAGCTGCAGCCCGTGTTAGAGCAGATGTCGACTGGAATGACCAGCTTGAAAGACTTGCTGAGGACGATAATCTCTACACCTTTATACTTGCGACCAGCAAGACGTACCTAGGACTGGAGGAGAAAGACAGGGCTGAGTGTTGTTAAGCACTGAAGGATTCCTTGTAGCTTCTAAAAAGCTACTACAAGGTGTATAGATAGCAAGAGGCCAAGTGAATTATTGAGGGAAAGAAGAACTAGACAAAAATGGTATCATTTGCCTTGCAAGATTTTTCTTAAACAAGCCCCAAGATGCCAAGTCCCTCCTCAGGAGGCACAGCAGCCTACAGCCGCAGGGAGGAGGAAAAAGGGGAAGCACTCACTTCTTTCTAAAAGAGAAACCCCTCAGGCTTTCCTCTTCCCTGTGGAAAAGGTACAGGATTTGGCTCTTCCAGACCTTTTGGTCTTCACCGGGACAAGGAGGTGGCACACCAAACCTTGCTGCAGAACAAGGCAGTGGTTCTGCCCGTGGGGTAAGATGACAGGCAAAAATAAAAACAAACTCCTCTGCCAACATTTCTCCTGAAGATGGAAAACCAAAAAAAAGCGTCAGCCACTAAATCACAGCTTTTTCCTTTCAAAGTCTGCCAGTCTCTCACCCCTCTAACCCCCCTCTCTCTCAGAAGGCAGCCCCACCCCTTCCTTCACCTTTTTAAATACATTTTCAAGTAGTGGAAGAACAGTGGCCTTGCATAGAAATAACAAAACCAGCGCAGGTTTTGGAATTTCCTGGGCCAGAATTTCCTGACCGAAGACTTTTGCTGTCACCAGGCAGCCCTCAACGAAACCCGACAAAACTCCGGTTTTGGAACTACTCTCTCTTTACCCGCTTTGCCTCCTCATCAAGTTACCCTGACAGCAAACTTAGTCCAGCAGCTCAGCAGAGGGAAGTCGCTTAAAAAACCTCCAGAGCAAAGAAATCAGCATTGTGCTTACAAGAGAGCCGAAGTACATGGTGCCCTCTACACCCCACGAGACAAATCAGTCGCTCGTTTGATAGTGATCGGTGACAGCAGCCGGTGAAGTAATGAAGCACATGCACCTTCCCAGGGGTCATACACCTTATGCTCGCTTACAACTCAGAGAGGGCAAAGAACAACGCAAACATGAATCGTAGCTGAGGGCATGGATGGCAGAAAGCCGTATCCAAAGCCGTATCAAATGGCATAAACAGGCTCCGGTCCCAGGTTCAACAACAATTGGGTTTATTGCAGTGGTTTTGGCCAGACCTTGATCTCTCGTTATAAACACTCCCGGTCTCGCAGCTGCGCCAACTTGACAAGGAAAGCTGAATCAAGCGGTGATGTTGTTCGCTCCTCCAGCATAGGCTAGGAACAATCGTACTCATCCAAAAAAGTTAAAGTATTTAGACAAAGCGGACTCTGCAGATTTAGACTATTTCAAGGTGGCGTCAAGCACATATTTAGCTCAAGTAACGGCATTGTGTTCTCCCCCGATTCAGCTTCATGTTCAAGTTAAACACAGCCCCGAACACGCTTGCTTTCAGGAATGGGCCTGGAAACCAAGTTCTGTTAAGATTGCAGGTTGTTGCTTATTTTAGCAAAAATAGCCTCAGTCGGCCCAGACTTCCCCCCTCTCCCCTGCTTTACTTTCATCAACTGTATGATTTGTACAAAAACCTGTTACAAAAGTATGCAAAGTACAAATTACGTATAAAACCCCACCACATGTGAGTTTAGACAGTCACATTGAATATAGTTTTTCGGTGCAGAATTTAGGTCAGCTCCGTTACAGAAGGTACCGGGCCGGGAACCCTGTTGAGTCCGACAGAAGAACTCCTTTAAGCAGCATTCCAGTTTACCCCTTCCCCATCCAGCTTTCCAGGCTGTGTCAGGGAGAAGATGTGAAGTAAAATATTATTCATACAACACACTGTGATGACACAATCCAAAACCCGTTTAATTAAAGACACTGTTCACTTTGTGCGCTCTGCACCTGGCCCTCGGCCCCCATTAATTACAGATGACCGGGGGGATCTAGACATCAGATTTCCCAATTTTCCTCCCTTGAAAGCGTCGGCAACAAAAGCCCTTCCCTTCACAAAGTGGCTCTCAGCCTTTTGTGCATATCTGATAACAAACATCAGGATTACCAAACCAACCGGTCACGAGTAATAAAATAATATTCTTAGTGGCATATTACAAAAGAAATGTGCAAGAGTTCCTCCTAGCTCAAACTATAAGCGCGAATGAAAATATTTGCATAAAGCACATTCTCATCATTTTGCCGTTTTCCAGTTAAGACAGGATATCAGGAAACTTTAAGGCAAAACATTTCTTTTTTTCTGCAAAACAGGCTCTTAACAGTTTCTCCCTAACACAATGCGCGCACAACAGCATATTGTCGGTTTAAAAAAATATTTAATGCTGCCCACGAGTATAAAAATACAATAAGAATGGCAGTACAAAACAAAATATTTCCTAATTTATTTCTTTTACATCTTTCTACATTAATACAGGCATCATAAAAACACAGGAGGTCAAATTATTTTGGTTTGCAAAGTAGCACGCTGCTGGTGGTCTTCATCCCCTCGGTGCAGTTTACGCTGTAAACAGATAACTGAGGTCTTCTCGGTACTTAACAGACCTCACTTTTTGTTCCCGAAGAGGGGTTCCTGTCTCGCTTTGCATGTCAAGAATTTGCAGTTTATAGCTGCAGGACATTCCCAAGTCTCGACGGCTTAGGTGTCGGTCAGTCTCGGCCTGCGACATACAATGCAGAAGAAAGTCACCGATTCAGTACACAGTACGGAGGAAAAAAAAAAAAAAAGAAGAAATCAGAACAGAGCGCAGGTTTGCAACTATCACCACCAAACAGCTGCTCATGCATCCCCTGTAGCAACTACCCACTACTGTTGGCCTGTAGCAAGCGCTTGGCTTTTCCAGAAGGTACTTCCAGGTTACAGCGCAAGGCGTGGACTTTGCTGGAGAGCTTCACGTACAAGGTCTCAGCCCAGCAGACCCCACGCCCGGGCATTTAACCGCACGCGCCGCAGAAGTCGCTGTGGGCCTTAGTGGGCCTGCAGAAGGCTGCACCTCAGAACACTAGCGTCACCCCTCAGCGCGTTGTAGGCCACTCCTGGAAACGTGTGTCTCTAGGCAAAGGTTTCTGGTAGCTGAGACAGACACCCCAAGACCGGACCTTTTGTTTGCTCGGGGGGAGGGCTCGGCTCTACACCCAGGAACACAGAAAAAGGCCGGCACCAAATACCCACGCTACTACACAGCAAAACACTTGTAAGTCCTGCAAGCGCTATGCTGTCTTTGAGCAGTTAAGACACATTAAAAAAAAAGACTCTTGCAAGGATTTATCCTTCCAATTTAAATAAAGACTCGGACAGAGATGCAATTTTGAACACATTTATTTTTCATACATAAAAACGCAAGACTGACCTAAAACTCTGGGGGGAAACAAAAAAGCCCAGGAAGACTACTGTGTGTTACGTCAACTTGGCAAATTTCGTCCTCTGACTTAAGCCACTTGGCCATGCAGAAGACTTCCTCTTTTGCCACCATTTATTTAGTTTCCTCTGCGGTCCTCAAGCATCTCAGGTTTAACTACACTGCCAAACAGCAAACTAAATAATCTGGTCAACGTTCATTAAACTTAAAGCTATCCATGCTTTTTAATGGCCTGCCCAATGCAGGCACACATAGGTGCACACACATTTGCACCTCTCCCCTTCGCAGGGGGAGGGAAACTGACGCCAGTAAACCATTTTACTCCAGGTGTAACAGAATAAGCTGTTTCACTTGCAACATCTTACTTCCATAAAACAAATCAGTACTTTTTTCCCCAAGCACTATTTCACGCTGGACTCAATTATTTCACTTAATACATTCCAAGAAAAATACAGACGTACCGTCACTCTGAGCGGACCATCCCTGCACCAGGAACATGAAGAGAAAACCTAAAGGATTAATTCTGAATTTGCAAACCCTTGCAACAGAGGTCCACATCATTGCTAGTGATTTTTTTTTTTTGGTTATAAAACCGTGCGTGATTTGCAGACAAGCATTTGTCTGAGAGTCAAACATCATTTAATCAAATTCAAAGAAGTCCACTACGCATCCAGTATTTTGACTGACGGATTTCCAGACCAGAGGGAAAAACCCAGCACGGTAACACTTTGAAGGGAGTGCAACAGCACTTCAGAAGCAGCACGGGACCAGCCGGCAGCCTGACAGAAATCGGTGCAGGAGGAGGCAGGAGAGGGCGCAAAAGGCACGTCCTTCATTTCTACCCTTTCTTTAAGCCATCCACAGTTCTTCGTTTTGGCCCGTATTTGTTCCTATTTAACATCCAAGTTGTGCAAAACTGCTGCAAGCTTAAATCCTACAGAATGGCAAAGTACCACAAAGGCTGAATTTGCAGTAAAGAAAACAAGCCTCCCCCAGATTTTGGGTTTTAAGGATTACTGATGGACCAGAAAACAAAGTTTTATCCAAATTATCTCCTGGTATGTACTAAGGGATCTAATGTTTAACTTCCCTTCTCCGCCCATACCGTCATGGACAATTCACTGTACAAAACAGTTTCGTCCAAGACTTGTACTGGTTCATAGTCCTGAAATTAACAACAGTTAAGACTCTCAAGATACTTAAGATCATGTCACCAAACTAAATTTTTGTTTACAGATCAACTGTTGAACGTGCAAGTCCCGCTTTATTGCATCAAGAAGGTAACAGAGCGTGAGATGACGTAAGATGGCCCCCTCCTGCCCTGCCCCACCCGGAAGAGAGGAATGGCTGCTTGGGATGGAGAGAACAAAAAAAGCCATGATTTTAAGACGGAATCAGGAAAAAAATTCAAGCGTCAACTTGACAGACACAGAGCTCAGTGTCTGCAGGCTAGTGGTGGCCCAGGAAATCCTTCTTGTGCAAACTGGAAGGGGTAAGTGACAGTGTGATTTCAGGGAAGGTTTTGCCTGCACTTTTTCCTTAGCTGCTTTCAAGTATTCAGAATAAAATATGGACTATTTCTGTTATAAAAGCATTTAATTACATTCCACACGTTTTTCCATAACCAAACTATCTTTTATAAGGCACAGACATTTACACCTGCCACCGGTTATAGCTGATACTGAAAAACCTGTCTTCCCAATTTAAAGAAAACAATCTTTTGCCGAGTCTCTTGGTGGCTGAAAGAGTTACTGTGGTTGTAACAATTATGAAATGCCTTAAAATGCGTAAGCTGCCTGCCTGCCCCCTGTCACAGCTATCAGTTGGTCATTTTCCTATTGCAGCTGCAGAGCTGGTCAGTAACGCCATAGGACAAATTATCTTGTTTTCCTGACAAACCATTTCCCAAACTCAGAACTGCCTGTTCTAAGAAACTACACTTGTTTTCCTTATCTGGACCCTTAAGCTTTTGTTTACTATATAAACGGCGTAGTTCAAAATAGTATTAGCTATTGTGAAATGAGACTTTCAAAGAGTAAACTCAACGTAGCTTTGCGTAGTAAACGTCAGGCTATTTGGGCCCCACGCCTGGCGTGTTACTACTAAGCTTGAACGTACTGGAAACTTTTCAAGTTAATTCCTTTGGATAAGGAGCAAAGGCTCTTTTAGTATTTTTCAGGAGTAAATCCAAGAAGTGCTTTACGTAAGGACAAATCTAAGGAGAAACAAATAAAAAAAGAAACAAAAAAAAAATTATAAAAAACACCCCAAACCCAACAGAAAACACCCAAGGTAGGAAAACGGAGGGAGAAAACAACTTCTCTGAAGTCACCCAACAAGGCAATGCTTGAATAAATAAAATCCAGGTTTCAAAGTGCAGTCCAATACTACAAACTATTACATCTCAACTTGAATGACAGCAAGCTATGTACAGCCACATAACGACCTCTGTGTTCAAAGAGAATTTAAAGGACAGAAAGTGATTTGTGTTCAATTACTATTTCGAAAGTGTTATTGTCCAACTAAGGGAAAGGGAGCGCTCAACAATTTTCAAGTGACTGTAGCATAGGTATTCCCAAAATACTAGTCACTGAGGGGTTTCAGTCCTGCCTCTTTGATACAGTGCTGGGGAACCTGAAAAGCAATTCCAGACTTTGTGAAGGTTGGAAGCGGCTCGTCCAGCTGAACACCCGGGGTATGGGAGATCACCAACAACGTCTGTTTTCTGTTCCACCCACCCTGGAAGTCCAACTAGAGTTTCCTTCGATGTGCGCCTTCTACACCTACTACTGATGAATGAATTTTACTCTTTCTAGCAATTAAAATCTATAGACACACAAACCAATATGTTTCACATTTAATGGAATGTCAGAACTTTAACAATGTTGGCCTTCAAACAGTAGCTGAAGTCTGAATACATGAATCAACTTAACAGTATGCTTTTCAGTGGGGGCCAAGTTCTCAAAAGCCTTAAGAAAAAATAATCAGATTTCCAAGCCTCACTTAAATAATGAAAACTACAAAAAAATAAATAAGGAATGCAAATTAACAGAGCAGAAATTGCTAAGTGCTTCGTCAGACCCCTAGCTGCTCATTATCATAAATTTGAGAGTCAAAATATGGGGAATGGTTGCACTATTATTTTCATGCACAAATCATAATTACATTTACTTTCAAAATCAAATTCTTTTTGGTCAGAAATTTGTACAAACTGAGCTTTTAAAAGTACAGTGAACTACAAAAAGATTAAATATGCAGTTATAAAATATATTTATCCTAGGTCATAAGAATATAAAATGTTTATGTTCATGTCACTAGTACATTACACATTACACACATTTAAGGATAACTTCTTTGCATTAATAATGTAAATGATACAACACTGTTTATTGCTTATGTCAGGCATGTAAATTTAAATCCAGACAGCCTTCAATAGCTAAACCTCTGCGGTTCAGGGTTTGCTTAAGATCCGGTAGAACACCATTGTAAAAAGTGTATAAACAGTTGCAGCAAGTTTGTACCTGCCCATATAAACAAGAAACCCATCAACTCTGTTGGGGGGCAGCAGTTCATTTTTGCAAGTACCTGCAGTGGAAAGTCCTGAGATGTTGACGTGGGATCAAGTTTACAACGCTTCTCTATCGTACGTAACGGTCTGCACCCATTCTGGGTGTAAGGAGGAGTTTACCGCTTAAAGTTACACCCCTAGTCATTAACTTGCAGCAAACTCAGCTGCTGGAGTAGACAGGCTTACTGTTTACTTACAGGGAATGTTCTTGAAAATACATTTTCCAGCAAGAATAAGCGCCAACTAAAATCAGTGTACCAAACCCAATCTTAGCGAGAATAGGTTTCCAATATAACCACCTTTTTCTTTTTCTTTCAGTCTCATTTAGCTTCTGCTTCATCTGCTGCAGCTTCTGTGCTGTGTTAGCTTTTCTATCCTCTCGCAGGCGTTTTCGGACAGTACTTAAAAAGAAAATTTAAAAAAAAATCTTAAATTGTAGAACAGGAAAAAAGCCATTAAAATATTAAACCAAACTCCTTCCCAACACACTCCCAACAGTTAACCAACCCACCAGCAGCATACGGCAGCAGCAGTATGTAAGATCTCAACCAAACAAGCAATCTTTATTCTGTTGTAACAACCTCGATGTGGCCAGTTCCAGTCCAGTGAAGCCCCAAGAAGTAAGTCAATGACATATGTAAAGATGTTAGTGGTGCCTGACCTATGTATTCAACAGGGAACAGAATTAGCTTAATTATCTGAGCTCAGTCTTTCACCCCCGTCAGCGCCCCATTTGGTGGCCGAGGTTTTTTTGCGCGGAGGCTGCTTTCACAGGCAATGTCAGGTACCACGTGCCAAATTCACAGTATTGAAGCATGTGCCTCCACTGCAGAGTTCGCGCTCGCCTCGCTGATATATTGATCCCAACCTGCTCGTGTCTGCATGGAAGTTTAACAGTACTCGTTCCAGGCTGTGAATCAAACGTCGATCAAGGACACAGGCTAAAAACCAGTTGTGTGTTGTTACACCATCAGGGCTGCTTTGTAATTCTCGTCTCCAAAAATACCCTCAGTTTCTAAGAAAGCATAACTGGCACAAAAAAAAATCACTTTGATTGTCCAAGTCCTAGCACACAAACACCACGCTCACACCCATGCCCCAGCTCCTGCTTGCAAGGGGCTCCTTCAAACATCTACGGGATCCCTGTCATTCTCTCTCAAAGCACTCATGAAGACACGGAAGGATAAACTCCTCAGGGCAGTTGGAGTAAGCCGTCTGCTATTTCAGGACTGTGGTCTGTCTGTCCACAGGGAGCTGCTGCGCCTCACCTGGGCCCGCAGCCCTGCGGGACAGACGCCCTCCCGCCACGTCCAAGGGACACAGCGCCTCAAGGCACAGCAATTCAGGTGGCAATTGGCAACAGAGCAGCTCACGGTGAGGCATTACCACTCCTGAGGCAGGGAAACTCCAAAGACAAGTGACACACCACAGCCAAACCACAGAAATCTATTCACAGGGGCAGACTGAACACAAGCGGAGAGTAACGTGGCTGCAGTGACACAACTGCAATCATCATATAGAAAGCGGTAGGTGATAAAAACTTTGTGCTTCTGACATGACATATCTATTTTTACAAACAGAAATTGACATTCTATTTCAAAATCAGTATCGAATTATTTTGGGCACTTTCAGGACCTAATTCACACTGCACAACAGAGTTCACAGGCACTCTGTAGAAAAAGGCTTTCAACCATGAGGTTTAGCTGCTTCAAATAGAAACAGTCATTCTTCTTCTCTTGACCTTTAAACAATACAGGTTTATTACAAGGAATAATTAAAGTTGTATTTAAAAAAATAATTAAATCGGACAGTCAAATACCACCTCTCCTTTCCCTCTACTGAAGAAAGATCTTGAAGGCTTCTTATGACAAGAAAAGCACACAATAATTCAACTACTCCAGAGACTGTATCTGCCTTCTCAACAGTTCCTTTGTTTTGCCTACCTTTCAATGTTGCCATCTGTGATATCCTGAACTTTAGTGGACAGGTCCGTATTTATTTTCTCCATTTGATCTTTATTCTCCAGGCCTATGCTGTTCCCATTGTACTTCTCTGTGGTGATTTTGGTTGGGTGTGGAGGAGACTGCTCAGAACTTGGCGCTTGGTCCTCCTTAGAGAGCTCCTTCCACCGTTTCTGCAAACAAGGAGAACATATTTCAAACGTTCCCCTAACACTGAATTCCTCTTTGCCCAAAGTGCCTTCTCAGAGAAAAGTCACACAAGTAGATTAAAGGAACTGCTAGCTCAAGCAAAAAAAAAAAAAAAAAAAAAAAAAAAAAAAAAAAAAAAAACGGGAGGACAAAAAAAAAAAAAAAAAAAAGAGAGAGAGAACGGTAGGACCAAGAACTACCTAAAAAGGAGAACTGTAGAAATTTGCAATCCCGATGAAAAAAAAAATAAAATATCTCTGCTGAAGTTGTGGTCTACTATTTCACCTACTGGTCCATGAACCCAGAGATCTACTGCATCATAAAACAGATATGCACTTTGTTTTGAGAATTAATCTGAAATGAGATGGAAGAAAAAAAATAAATAAAAGAACAGAAGTAAAACCGGTTTGCTAGATCTTTGTCCTAACGATGGCTTTCTTGCAACAAAATTTCATGCAGAAAAAAAACCTAGAAAGGTAACAGGAAGGAAAAGAATCGCCCCTAAAAGACAATCAGTTCTTTTCTCACCCAAAGGGGCCAGCCCACAACTACAGAGAATACCTTGGGGGAAAAAAATAATCATTTCCTTCCAAATGTCTATGATAAGAAAGATGAACTGGAAATCGACTCTTCATAAAACAAGCGTTAGATTCCCATCTGTTGAATGAATTCAAGCCTGTCAGTCTAAACTAAATATCAAACGCAAAAATTGATGCCAAAAACCCCACAGTTACTTATAAATTAACTGCAGCAGAATGAGTTTTAACAATAAACTGACTCCTCTGTCGAAGAGGAGCTTCCAGTATAGATCTGAAATTCACAAAGGGAGTCTTCAGGTACAAGAGACTTCCCTCTCAGAGGTTTTCTTTGTCTTAAACGAAAAAACAACCCCCAAAAGAAACAGCCACGAACAAATGGAAATTCACTTAGCAGCTCCATCTTACTGTCACAGGGAAAGGCCTTTTGTAGGAGCTGGTTGTGTCCGTAAGAGACTTGCTGGCTAAGATCTATACCAATGCCATCTGGAGCGATAAGCCATGCAAGAACAACTGAAATCAGAGACAATTTTAGTACTCTTGGATTTTTCCATCAAGAATTCTACTTTAAACATGTAGTAACGATAGCTCAAGTGCTGGTAATTTTAAGTTTAAAAAGCTATGACAAGACTTGGTGAATGGCAGGACTGGTAAACAACGTACAACTTGGAGCAGACCGACAAGGAGGACTGTGTTGCTAACTTCCTTCGCCATTTTACGGTAGTACCTGCAACTTCACTAAAAAAGAAAAACAACAACAAAAAAAGTATCTCGGGAGCTGAAGTACTACACTGCACCTTGTGAAATTACGTCTGGAAGAAACAAAGAAATGATGAAGTTTGATTTAAGAAATACAATTGTCCTTAAAATTATTACCAAAATGCCTGTGTAGGGGAGCTTAGGTCCTTTGTTGCCTCTGGGAATGAATGGACACAGGGGAAAGGCACGTTAAGATGCGCAGTTGACAGAATCAGGTGAATTTCAGATACAGTTTTGGGATTCATAAGTTTCAGTACAAAATTGTAATATTCTTGTTCTCTGCCTGCAAAACAGAAGATCCAAGGAACTCAACCTTCTTTGTCTTTTCAAAGCCACGTATTTGTTTTCCAGAGACCACTCATTTCAACAGATTGTTCTGAAAGAGCAGTGGTAGGTTTTTCTACTACGTTGTTGAAGCCATTATTAACTTATCTTTATTACGAAGGAATTTTATAGAAACGAAAGCTTCAGTCTTGTTCCACCTCACCCATTTTACATGGTGCAGTGCTGGAGTATAATTAAGAAGCAAGAAATTGCAGCAGCACACCAACCACACGCCTCTGCAGGGCTTCAGGCGAACCCAGGGGAGCGTATGATCCTTCCTTTTGGTCGCACGTGAAAATCCCACTGGCACTAAACAAGGGGAAGAGGCTCCTCACAGCCCAACGAAAGCGTTGCAGTTGCAGCCACTAGCTGTAAGCAAGTAAAGGTTCAAGTATATGTTGTGTTTGTCTGCACAGTTTACTGACTTCCGAAATCCATGCAGATACCAAAGATGAACATTTGCATAATGTTATATTAGAGAAGCCTTCGATGATTTTATGCCCTCCCCACCACCAGCAGAGAGAAGAGAACACCTCTCGTGCTCTGAACAATACAACTGTTTGTTCTATACGGGGCGGGGGGGGAAATGATCTAGCTGACCTTGAAAGGAGAAATACTCCTATTAAGTACTGCCAATTGATTTTCCACACACGAGCCTGAGGCCTGAAGAGAAAAGCACCAGACGACGCCTGCGCTGCAGAAAAGACTGGTTTAAGAAAGATCATCTGAACGATCATAACAAGAAAAACAGAACAAATGAGAAGTGTGCCTTCTCAGGTATTCTCTTAGTCCGAAGAAAAAACAAGCTTGAACCTGACAAGCAGTATTCTGAGTTGACAATGCTCCCTTGTATCCAGAAATAAGAAATCCTGTGATCTAGATGGGTACATGTGGGAACCAGAGCTGTTCACAGTTTGGAGCACGTTTTTTAAAAAAAACAAGCAGAAATACTATTAGAGAGAATACCCTCACACCACCAAAAATAGCTTCCAGAAAATAAAGAGGATAAATTGCTCTTAGCGTTAGGATGAATCATGCAGTCTCCTAGGCACATGGTGCCAGACTAGCAGCACACTGCCTAGGTGTTGATTAGTAGTTGTGCAAAATTATTTCTTTATTTACTTGGCAAGTCAAGAAATATTTGTCAAAGAGAAGAATCTGACAAGGACCAGAACCACAGCAAAGAGGAAATGTGTTTTAGCTTATCTGCTTCATTCATGATTTTAAGAAATCAAGAAAACTGAGAAAGCCCTAGCCTGTGAAAGCAGAACTAAGCCTGTTTCACAGCCTCTCCTCCCAGTCCCCCCTCCCACCTAGCCCCAGCCATTCAAAATAACTGTAGCTACTGCTACATCTGCAAGCCACACTGGTAAAATAATGACACTTGGTAATCTGTTTGCTCCCAAACTCGTATCTGGCTAGATTCTGCTAACTGTAACACAAATTTTAAAGGATATGGGTGGAAAGAAAAATTAAATAGCAACTTCGCTAATAAATGTGATCGGCGGCATCAGGCAACTTTATTGTTAGGAAAATATATAGCAAAGCTCAGGACATGCTAAAAAGATCCTTGCTATCTTTTCCAAGTGATACTGAGCATTACTTCTGCTTTTCAGTATTGAAGATATTGATTTATACATCTTTTTTAAACATTTGTACAAACAAGTTACTTTTCTATTTTGTTTAAGTGGAGACAAATACATAGGATTAAAAGGTTAGCTGACAGATGGCACTGATCTGATACCCTCTAGTATCTTCTAGGCATCTATTGAAAATGACAAATTATTAAAAGCCCACAAAGTTACATATTTTAAAATACTTTGGAGCTCATTTTTAACTACTGTTAGCAGTCTACTGTTTATTGTTAAATATATGGAGCTAAACATACCTGGATAGTTGAATCACCCATTATAAATTTTGCTCCTTCTATTACAGCCATATATGAAAATCTTAGTTGATCAGGAGTCTGAATAAGCCCCATTCGATATTTCCTCATATCCAGTAATACTTTCTTTATATCTACAGAAAATGGGTCTTTTTTTTCCATCTGTAAAGAAAGTTACATCAAGACTGTCATTGCTACTCACAGACAACGTATAAAAAGAATTATTAGTAAAAATTAGTCATAAAATTACATCTAAAAATTAATTCCTTCATATAACGTTTTTATTAGTTATACAGGAAATCAATATCTTCAAATGATTTCTACATTGTTTTTACAGGAAAAAAGCAAACCATCTAATGAAAGCTTATTACAAACAAATCAATGATCACATATTAACCAAAGAAATCAGTACCCTAATACTAAATCTTAAAATTAAGAAATTTAGATACGCTGTGTTGTATTCAGGCATGTATTTCTACTTTGAAATAGTACAATAAGAATCAGAACCATAAAGCAGTATTTCCTACTGCTCCTGAATGGAACAGTAATTTGGAATGACTGGATGTGGCAGAAGTTTCCTTATTTAAAGCAGAATCCCTAATCCAAGCAATGCATACATTTGTTCCCACACTACATTCAGGGGGTGTTTTTCACCCCATTTCTGCGCTTCTTGTAATCTTCACTTTAATTCGTATAATATTGAAGTGTATTTGCATCAAAACATACACCTATGTTTTCCAAAATGTAGGGGGGAAAAAAAAAAAGAAAAAATTAAAAATAAACCAAACCAGGAGACAGTTGTCTTAGAATTTAAATGAAATCCTATTTCACCTAATCCTGTGCTGTACTCCTCGCTATTACCAAGCACAGACAAAGAGAAAAACGCCTGTGTCTGGACTTTAGAATCCAATAAAAATTCAAAGAGATTTCAAGTATTATTTAACATTTAAAGGTCAGCCAAGTCATGAGCAATTGTAGACGATGCAGTTCACTGAGATGCAAAAAAATCTACTCATTCATGAGGTACTGCAACTGGCTACCAAGCCCCACCTCCCAGAGGGCTGCACAGCTAGGGAGAATCTGCACCATCATCCTTCACATGCTGCGGGAGATCCAGGGGCATGGCAGGCCCGAGGTCTCATCCCAGTTCAGATACCAATTTTCTGCAACCTTAAGTAAAGGGGTCTGACAGACCTGCAAGATATTCCATGTTTAGAGAAAAAAGATCTTACACATCCAGTTGTCTCAATATATATTCACAAGCCTAACTTTAAGTTCATATTAAAAAACAAACAAACCTTGAACCTTTTCTAAGCACATCTTACATGAAACGAAAAGAACGTTCACTATTTACTTTACAGGAAGCTTTGAAAATGTGTAATATACTCCAAGATGGATTTGTAAACGTATTTTTAGAGCCGTGTTTTTAAACCATCAAAATATGTGAAGGAAAAAAAGAAGTATAATGTCTTGAAGTTTTCACTGCTGTGCCAGTAACTGAAATGCTTTTAAAGTCTTCTGACCAAAAAGCCCGTATTGGGAAGGGAGGAAGAGAGGAGGAAAGGGGTGACAGAGAAAATGAGCAACACTTACCAGAACAAGACAAGTGTCTACTAATGAAAACGTGCCGGAACGTCCTATCCCCGCACTGCAGTGAACTACTGCAGGTCCGTGCTCAGGACTTAGTGAACCAGACTCTCTGACTTTAAACAGGAAGTTCAGGAATGAAGCTGGGGATTCAGGAACTCCAAAGTCTGGCCATGTCGTATAATGAAAATGAAAGATCATCCTGGACTCACCACTCTAGAAATAAAAACAAAATAAACAATACAACTAGAAAGTAGTTTACTTTTCTTTAGTTAGCACACATTTCCACAATCTAAATAAATAGCTATTTTCTATTTTAAACCTCCCATTTAGAAAACAATCCAATAACTTCCTTCAAGTTGGATGACAACCAGAAGTGCAACCTGAAGCAGTTTTTCATCCAAGTTGGTAGTTTTCCCCTTTGCAATTATTACCGTACACATTTTTTATTTCTTCTCAAACTTTCAATACTGTATCTGAGTTGCTTTACTACTTGCCTCCCAAATATTCTTCTTTTTCTACCATTAGCATAGCTTAATGGCTGACAGCAGTTATTAGACTGTTAGCGTTAATACAACTGAAAAAAAGAAATTCCTGTCAGCAGTGCAAACACTCTCCACTCTTGCTCAGAGCAAGTTTTAATAGGAAGAGGTACCAGCATCTCCTTTATACTAACCACACTACTGAGGAGCAGGAAGCTTTATGGAAAAGGCCTGGAAGAACCCGTATTAGCAGGATGTCTAGCAAGACTTCTACTGGACATATTCATTCTTTGCAAGTAAGAAAGAAGGATTCCAAAACCATGCAGTTGTTTTAGAACCAGGCAGCTGCTCTCCTAACATGACAGATTAACCACAAGTATTGAAATGACAGCAAGAAAGTATGTATCTCTCTGAAAAGCTCTGATGACCAATTTGGATCATCTCTTTACTGACCTCGCTTCAGACCTGCTGTTAAATGCTACTCCTTGCCTCTTCTTTTCTTGCTACAGTGATTTTGAGACAACTTGATGACTGATTTAGCTCAGGAATTTTAGAAAGGTTCAGTTATTTTTATCCTCCCTCCATTTCATCTTATTTTCCACATAGATTGAAACCTACATAAACCTCCACCAAGTTGGAACACAAGAAGATTTAAAATATCAATGTATTCCAGAAAAGCTATTTTTCTTTTTCATTAACAGTAAAATACAGCTATGAAATTAAAATACTTTCTACTGTTCATCTCCTGCTGTCTGTTTTAATTTCTTATGAGGGACAACTTACAAAACTCCTTTGTGAAGCTAAAATAATCCTGTTCATGATACCACAGTAACAAACATACTCTCCCATTTTTTCTTCAACGCCTGATACAGCAAGACTGCCAATACTTTCATAGAAAACAGTGGATATTAACATGACTCATGTCACTCCCAAATGCACAGTTATCTTCCAGGAATATTTTGTCTTTTGGCTAAGAGCTCAACAAGGACAGCAGAGTCTGATCCATCATACCGGGAAAATGAGTACACAGTAAGATTTCAAAGGGAAAAAAAAAAAATCTTCCAAGGTCTGAACTGTGTGAATATGCTGAGACTTCCCTTTCTTATATGTCTGAAGAAAAGCATTAAAAAAAAAAAAAGGTTTGTATTTTCAACTGAGACCGTTTTACTGGTCTTCTGTACCTATTTTTTCAACTAGTGAGTTAACTCACTAATCAACTGCAATTACCCATTTATTTAAAAATTATGAAGGAGATGCATTTTTTTTTTATAAGGAATCTGGAAATTATAGAAGGTAACACTCTTAAGCAATTTCTTCTATTTCTAAGGAAAATAACTCATCAATTTACAAACAAATTTAAGAGGAAAACTGGAGAGACGAGGTAAATGCACATACTAGGTAAAGCAAATGTTAAAGATGTTTCTTGTGAAATCTACATGATCCTTTGAAGTGGTAATTAACATTCTCCCCCTCTCCCTCAAGGTTCCTAAATAGCATTCCAGATGAAAGCCTCCCTTATACCTTAAGAAGGTAAAAATGCCCTCATCTGTAGAAAACAAAGGTGATCTGTGGTTGTTTTGGTGTGGTTTTTTTTTCAAATCCCATACTGTAATAAGAACTAGCATCCTCCTCAAAAAAACCCAACAGTAGGGCTTAAGGCATATGGTGTCACCCTGCTCATACAATAATCTGAAAATAGGTATTTCTAAAGGAGAGATTAAGCAGTGCTGTTGTACATCTCATCCAGCTCTAACCCACAGAATTACTTTTTTTTTTTTCTTCCTCCTCAGACTGTACAAACGCTTTATCCATCCCAAAATTTTCCATCGCTTCAGCTCATTTTAAAAATACCTAGTCTCTTCATCTTTCTTCATGAATCCCCATTTCAGTGTACCGGAACTGGCTGTCCTTCTTTGAACTTGCAGTTTCTAATCGTACAGCCAAATCCCATTTGAATATTTCAAACCTCCCACATTTTCTCTCTTAAACAGAATGGGTCTTTCAAGTGGTGCTTGGCAGTCAAGCTGCACAGCTGAAATACTATCTTTGTGCGAGCATCTGTACCACCCTTTCTAAAAGAACTCCCCCTGTCACTGAGCCATCCACCACAGCTATCACTTACGTGAAATGATGCAGGACTGTAATGAGAAAAGGTTTGGCTTGCTCAAGATTCACAACTGTTGATGGACAGAAATTCAATATTAAAGAACAGCCAATTTTATTTCAAGTGTTATCAGGAAACTAGATATTCTTTTAAAGAAAAAAAAGCTGGGCTTCAAGACTCAGGCAGTAATATAAAATTTTACACAGGTTATTCACGGGAAACACGTTTCTGCATGGTAACTGAAAACCTGCTTCTTCTATGGTAACTACAACATATCCTTCCAAGATTTATTCCCTAAGACTAGTTACCCCGCAAAAAATAATCCTTGAATAAACACGGGACAACATTTAAACAACTTTGCAAGAAAGTAAGTCAAACCATTCTAGTGAAAATTTAATGAACTACCGGGATATGCTTTCAGTAAATAACCAACATAGCTAAAACTGATAAACTCGTCAAGTTACCACCATACTGCACAGTTCTCCACTGACTGCTGGCAACACTAACAGAATATTCAAAGGATGATCCAACCCACAAGCCGTGCTCCAGGTTACAACCGGGCATCCACATGAGGATTGAGCAGAAAAATAACAGAATGCCAAAAGATTAACCTTCATCAAAAGAAGCCTTGTCATAACCTTTTTACAGGGACTATCCAATCACTCAAAACAAAAAGGTACAAAAATTTTAGAACAACTTCAGGTTGTTCAGTCACTTGAGAGTATGAACACGAATAAAATACTACTGAGTGTTCAAAGGAAGTTGACGCCTTTGGTGTCAAGTAAAATAGGTGAAGACGGAAATACGCTTGTCTGTCAAATTTCACATGCTCCTTATAAAAGCCTTCATTTTGTGGCTGAAGGGCTACTGAAACGGTCTGACATATGAAGGCATAAAATACACCTACAGCCCCATAGCGGTCCTGTATTTAATGATCATGCCTTAAGTGCATTAACAACTAATCCAATCGTATAAACATGAGAAGGCATGCTGTAGGGGCAATATTCTAAGCACTGATATTCAAAATCTTGAATCAACTTTTACCACAACCTCTTCTATTTTTGCAATGTGCCCTTGTGGCCAAGAAGGCCAATGGCATCCTGGGGTGCATCAAGAAGAGTGTGGCCAGCAGGTCGAGGGAGGTCATCCTCCCNAATTTTTCACTCTAATGCTTGGCAAAACAGTTTTCAAAATGTACGTAAAAATGGCAGTGAGGATAATGGGGCCAAATAATCCTCACAAACATTCTGTTGTTTTGGGTTTTTTAAATAACTAGTGCATATCCTGTAAGTCAACACGGTAATAGCTATGCCCATTGAATCTGCAAAACACTTGACATTCAAGTGAGTCTGGGTTCTCATTTCCTTTTAGACACTAATACCTAACACCTCAGTCTTATTTCTGTGATCATGAAGATCAAAATTAATCCCTGTTGCAGTTTGACAGTGTGATATGAGGACATCCCACTTGTTTAAAAGCAAGTGTATGCCATGTTTTAGGAAATCCTTCAAAACACTATAGAATTACACACTTATACACATCTGTGTACAAAGATACCACTAGATCCCAGAACATCACCTGCCATCACCCTCCAAAACAGTTCTCTCATAACATTGCCACAAAACTTAGCAGTTCCATACAATAAGGTTATTTTACAGATTTAACAAAATGCTCTCATAAACACTTGACTATCACTTCTCCAGTATACCCGGAGACTTTGCTTCAAGCCACAGACATGCAATGGCTTCACACATAAATGATTACGAATTTCTTAACATGAGCACAGTATTTTCCTTCTACTCTTATTTTCCAACAGAGGGAAGGCTTGCGGAAGCCTTCGCAGTCAGTCTTTCCGCAATGAGTTCTGAACTGAAGCAATTACAGCAGCCAACCTTCAGAATAGCTAACAACTGACACCAACAAAAATGATGGAGGACACACCATGAACCATGGCAGAAAGGCAGCTTCAAGTTTCTATATCCTAAAATGCAGACTGGGTCAGGCAAAAAATAAGGAAATCTTGCAATAATCACCAGAAAGACAAAGCACATTAGAAATATTTTCAAAACTTCTGGAAAGATACCAATAAACACTATCTCCTCTCCAAAGCTTTATTGGACTACGCTAGCCACAACAGCAAAACCAAGTATTTGCCTAGAACAGACATAAACAAATCAAACCACCAATTCCTTGATCTACTTCTAAAAAACAAACATTGTTGTCCCCTCTCCGCTGCCAAACCAACCCCCCCAACCTGTACTTCTAACTGCTCTTTAACAAAACAAAACAAACACGCCACCAACAAAACCAACCAAATATTCAGAGGTGGTTTCATTGGTAACAAAATTAAGTGAGCATTTTACTCTTCACACAGATGGATTTTGCTTATGTGTAAGAGAGATTTCTTGCGGTAACACCAATATACTTGAGTTCAGAATGGCTGTATTATAAAGACAATTCTAGTAGTTCTCTCTGTTTTCAAGGAAATACTACAATTTCTTAAGTATTCTTGGATTTAAGAGTATATTTTGTTTGTGAGTCATCTTATATTCCAGGCGTCAAGTGGTTAAATGTCTTACTACTCTGGCTCCACCAAAGTCCCTCCAGAGTAACTTGTATAAACATAGTTAAGCTCACATTTCAAATTACTGTGAATGCTCAGTTACCACAAGTTTTACAGTATAATTATCAAATTCTTACAGAAGGCTGCACTTTACATTCACAGCGTTACTCTAGAAACTATGCAGTTTTGCTGTCTGAGTAACCAAGTATGTTCTACTTCCCGTAGCTGTTTTATATAAAAAATATTCTTTGGAGTTAACATTGCTGGAGCTTTATAGGAGTGCTAGGACATTAAAATAAAAATTCAATACAGTAAGCTTGCTAAATGTTTGTGAATTTACATGGCATAAAAGAAACTCTGTGCAGTGCTGACGGCCTGCATTACCAGTTCAAAGCAAACCCAGAAATGTAAGTGCTCAATAGCTCCAACTCAAAAGTCTACTATAGTATACACTGTGCTGTTCCTGGAGGGATTTCTGCATTTTCAAGGTAATATTATGTCCAAACATAGAAATATAATGGAAATTGCATCCTTTGAAAATAGGAAGTTTAAGATAAGGGGCAAACGTCAGCCAGACAATTCCATTAAGAAGCCTTTTCAGAAGTTAGGAAAACTGGCCTCGGCTTTCCAAAAAGGAAAGTTATTCTTTCTCAGACACTGGTTTGCAAGCATTCCTCCTCTTTTCTTTGCCTTTGCTGTCAGTAAACAAACAACTAAACAGAAATTCTTCAGGTCAGCAGGTCTGTAAATCTCTTCTTACATTGACTAGACCAAGAAACAACGTGCCAAGTTTTATCCTGTTGGTCTCGTGAGGGAGGTTTTAAATTAACAAACATTATCTCAAAGTACCATTAATAGTTACTATGGATTCAAATAATTTTGACCAGATATATCGATGTTTAGTTGTATAAAACAACATGCAAAGGAACACCTTCAAGCTTTCCTTTCACAAATCCACTGACAAGACAACCTTGAATAAAACTTGCCGTACTAGCACTTTCAATTAATATAAGGCAAGGTTTATAGGGAGAGAGAATATCTTACAAGACATAGCTGGAACAAACAGACAAGCTCTTCAATCCTGTCTTCAGCTCTGAAACAGAAGCAGCAAATTCCAACCCAAGCTCAGGCCAGGAACAATTTTTTTGAGCTTAACTTGATTAAATTGTCAAAGTGCTTAACTTTTAAGAGAAAAGGATGGTTGGTCCTGTAGAGCAAAAGGGGAGGTAAGCAAGAGGAGATAAAGTTACCTATCTACAGATGGTAATCACCCCTCCCCCCAGAAATTTAGATAGCTGAACTGAATTATATGGAAAACTAAAGTTCCATTAAAAAAACCAACAGTAATTACTGAGTCCAATTTCTGATATCCAAAAGAAATCAGAGTTTTCAACTCCTAGGTTCCTTCTTTTAGAGTATTTCTTACAGCTCCTCTTAGAATCACTACTACCATCAATTACAGTTCAGCATGTTAAGGTACTGCCAAATGGAAAATATAAGTATAAAAATGCTGAAGCTGCTAACTCTTTTAATGTACAGATTAATTCAGATCTAACTCCCTTGCTTGTATGCCACACATACATCTTCAACATTATCAGAAGCCAAGCGCATTAAAATTTTCAGCGTAAAAGCTCAATCAAACCTGTAGTGATAACATGCTACACAGTTTTCATTATATACTTGAGTCCAAGAATAAGAGCTGTACAGACTGAGAAAAGCTTACGTTGATATTTTCTAATTGCAGATGATGTACTGTGTAATAGGATTTGACGTCTTCAGATACTAGTCTCACACGGAACCCTGTTTCACTGAATGTCATAACCTCCTCTTCTTTTGTTGGCCAGTATTGTGCACACTTCACCTAATTTATTTTGTTAAAAAGGAGAAAAAAAAAAGAAGAAAAAAAAAAGGAAAATCTGGTTAAGTATCCTAGTACCTTGGGCTTTGCATGACACATTCTGAGATCCCATTATTCAATACAGTAGACTTCAGTACCTGCTCCCAGTTTGAAGACTTCTCAAAGTCCATAAAGTTTACAGCCAAATTACTAAACTGGTTCAATGGCTATTACGCATTCCAGATTTATCTATTTATGCTTTCTTTCACCACAGGGCTGGCACGTTTTGAGATATACCTTAACACTTCTCCCTCTCCCCACCTCTAGCTCTCTACAGTGAAAACACATCTTTACTTAGTTATTTCAATAGCATTTCCCCCCCCACTCTGTTTCTGAGGTGCACGCCCGCACATTGACATAACTGATGTAACACATCCCATTTTCCCATCTGAATACTGGAATATTTTAGTGAAACAAAAGAATAAACTAACAAAGCAAGGCAAAACTGTCCCATGTCCTTTATTCCTCTTGCCCTGCACTCAAACTTTCTGTAGGAAAATTTTTGCATAAGAAAGCAAGTGACTTTTTAATAGACTAGTCAAATCTTCACTAACAAACCTACTCCAAAGAAAACCCATAAAACTCAAATGACATGCATTTGTAACTAAAAACCACCGTAGTTTTAGGCACATTAGCAGAAGAACTACGCCGTAACAGGAGATGAGTGTATTCTGCGTGTACACCACCAGCTATAAAGAATCAAAAATACCTAGATCAGTTTGGCAGTTACTGGGCAGCAGCTTGTCTTCATTGTTGTCAACAGTTAAGATCACTATATAACAAATATACTACTCTGTTAGATTTAGAAGACATAATCTAAAGATACTTTAATTCAAACTTCTTTTCTCACCTTCCATTTTGTTCTAGAGCATCTTACACACTGCTTCTACTCCCCTCTTATTTCTATCTGTATATCCTCCTTTCTCAGGATGTTGCTGTCACCTTTCTGGATGAGTATTTATTAGATGCTGTTTACACCAAACTGAATTTTGTGTTTTAGCTCCATCACTTCATTATTATATTAAATAAGTGTTATGCTGTTAGTTCTTTTAATGTAACAATCAAATGTTGTTCACCTGTATTAAAATTATGTGGCTTACTTTACAACTTTAGGCCTAATACTACTTACTGATTCTTTTTCGACAGTTCTGTTCAGCATGACAACTGCTTTGGTTTGTTGTTGCCATACCATTAGCCAAAAATGACAACATGTATTAGGCAGTGGCCCCTGTGTAATGAGAAAAAAAAAGGGTGTGAGAATGTATACACAAAGCAGTGTTTGAATACAGTTAATAGTTCACTGAGTGAAACAGGAAAAAGTCTTCTGAAAAGTTTAAACAAATTATTAATAGAATGATAGACATGACAGGCAAGAAAGTAACCACACTGCATAGATCATTCCAGCCCTTAGAAGCTAGTTGTGGTTGTTTTTTTAAAACAAAACACAAAAAAACCACACCACAAAAAACCAAAAACCAATCCAAACAACAAGACAGTAAGAATTGAAGGATGTTTCAGTTTGGGCATCAATACTATTGTGCTGTTAGAACAAAAGCTACTGCAGGCATGCTCAGAAGGTACAAGATGAAATAAGAGGTAAAATTCTTGTTGTGACTTATTTCCAAAAGAAGTGAAGAAAAGAGCAAGGAGTACTTTAAAAAGCTTTATATGCAGTAAATTATTCATACTTAAATATTCCCTTTAGCTTTTTCTTAAAATATAAACTACTGTGCTCACAAGTAGATCAAACAGGCACTTAGTGTGAGACATACATAATTCACAGAGACAAGGAACCACCCAAATACAAATCACAACTGTACAAATCCCCCTCCCCCAGAATCTCAACTCCCGTAATAACCTAGTAATTGGTACTACTTACCTGTGTTAAAATATAGTATCTCTGAGCTTCTTCTATGACTACTAGGCTGGCATTGATATAGTCATTCTCAGCGTTCTGCAGTTTTACACGACTATGATCATCTACAATTCCAAAAAAATTAAGAATTAATGGTGCATCCATCTTGATAAATACTCTTTAACAGGCCAGTTTAGGTCTGACAAGCGATTAGAAATAAATTCTGTAGTACTAACCAAATGGAAAACTATACATATACGCGAAACGAATTTCTCTTGTAACTTTTGATAACTACCTGTCTCATTCTCCCCTCAGCATTCCCATCAGAGTAATTTCAGGCAGCTATTAACGGAAGCTTCTCAGCAAGAATTGGGTATTCTCTGGAATACCCAATTTTCTTTAAAAAAAGAACCAAACAAAACAACCTTCCCACACATATCAAAAGATGCTCACAGCCATGGCTCAACAGTTGCATTTCCTTAATACAATAGCACCACAACCCACACCAAGTAGCACTCTGTCCAATCACACCAGATCACTCCACTGCATTGTCTCCTTTCGGTTCAGAATTCCAAGATTTTTGGTGAAGTTTCATAGGTCGAGATAGAATCATAAAGTTAAGCTCACACAGCTAAAAAA
>VXBO01008405.1:535810-546116 GCA_013400135.1 Rhinoptilus africanus
TTGCAATAATTCAAACTGAGTTTTGATCAATTCAATTTCCCCTATAATTTATTAGTACTATACAAAAAAATTAAAAATAATACAGAAGGACCACATGCAGAACCTATTTAACAACTCAAAGCCTAATCTAATTACACAGTTTCAGTCTCTCACGATTACACAGGTAAGACAGAAGATTCCCCTATTTATGGCAGAGGCAAACAGATGGCTCCGTTTAAAATTCTAACATTAATATGAGAAAGATTATCAGACCGTCATACTAAAATACTGCATAATAAAAAGTCGCTGTGGCTGTTCCTAGAACCTTTTAGTATCCGATTTATCACCCGCTAGGAGACGCTTAGGTAATCAGACTTATTCACAGTAAGTAATCCCTCAGGCATTTATTAGAACTGTATTAAATAAACAGCATTTTTAGCTTAAAATTTGTACATAACTGCCTGCCAGGAAATGCAATCCAAGTGACTGCAAGCCCCCTGAAGCTCAACTGCCTAGACAGATTGTTTATGAGAAGAGTAAATAAAAAATGGCAAACTAAAATGAGTTTACCAGACTTTAGCACATTTCAGGAAGAGATTCCATAAAGAAACTGACAGAATGTAGGGTGAATTATGGTGCAATGCCAGTTTTTAACCTACCTTCACTTAGTCTAACCCACAAAACCCAGAGTACAGACTGATGCGATGGCACAGCTGCTGTTAAAATGTCAGTTCACTTTTCCCCCTCCCATCCCCACACCAAAAGGCTAACTTCCTTTTAACAAACATCTTGAGAAACGCACAAAATCCATGAGGTTTGACATGAGCATCTACCAAGTCTCGCATCCAGTGTGGGTATGATAGCTGAACTTGGATTAAGTCCCTGAATCACAGCCAGCGTATACAGCGCAAGGCTTATCGAAGAAATCCCTGAATATGAACCCAGACAGGCAAAAAGCTGATGGAAATCAAGAAATCATTACTGAATTAGATGCCCGTTCTATGGACTGCTTATATGATTTTATAAATACTTTCCATATGTTTGGAAACCTGGGAAAAGTACATTTACTAGGTCTTGATTTGCTTTCATGTTCTCCCTCATGTATCTGCTGCTGGCAACTGTCAAAGGGGATCTTGCTGAATTCAAGAGAAGATGACAACAGTAAATTACTATTTTATTTTTCCTGAAGGGCTGAGATTTGGGGTTGTTATCCTACCTCCTTTAGCTGCTAGCTTTTATATGCAGTCACTTACAAATGTGCAGAGAACAGAAATATGCTGAAAACCTATTTTTAATGTAAAAGTATGAGAAAGCTACTGGGTTTGCCTGTTCTCATTAGCATTCCAGCTGTAAGGCAACATGATCTTGACCTTCAGGAGTATTAGAAAAATTTGTGATACATCTGTATGAAGAAAAAGGTATTATCAAAGCTAAGAGACAGTAAAATTAAGACATATCTATATTTTAAAATACAATATATCTCCTTGTATTATTTTGTTTGGATAGGAAAGCGTTACTTTTTCCTTTCATGTATCACTTTATCTGAAATGTTTCTACTGGACACAAACCAAGACCTTCGTAAATATTACATGTCATTTGCCAACAGGAAAAACTTAAGATCTTGTTATAGTAAATCACACATACCGGTACTAGTGTTCTCGGAAAGATGACGTAAGCAAGTACTGTTAACAGTTTAATCACCCAGCAGCAGCTGCTGTATTGCTGCCAGTAGGAGATAACCGCTGAGGCCCTAATGAGGTTTCCTGCTGTAATCCTTACGCACGTTTTCAGGCTTATTTTACCCTTCTTATAAGTTTTATTGTAAACATGACAAATAAAATTCTGGAAGTTTTTTTAAAAGCCCCTTTAACAATTAATTCTATGCACAGACAGCCTCCCTTTTCCTCCCCAGCGAAAACAGAGGAGATCCCACAAATACACTGGCACACACTCCACAGGACAAAGAAACCCACTGGAATATATTGATTTCTCTTCTTTCAAGGGAAGAGATTCCTAAAGGACACAATGACCTAGAAACCTCATTCAAGCCCTGGCTTGCTCTTCTGAATTAAATGAAGCGAGCCAACTTTTGACAGCCAGTTAGCTGTAACATATTTCCCGTATGTAAATAATTTCCAGTTACAATATACTTTAGATTTATATGAAGATAAACCTATCTTAAATCTTATCTTAAAGATTTGTCTTAAATGTTTCCATGCTCACAACAGCTAAAATATAGCACTCATTTTCTGAAGTTCTAATTCCCCTATTTCAACAAACTATACAGCCCAAAAAGGAAGTGGAAACCTTAAAAATGCTTCTCATTCTGGCTCCTGCACTAAGAAAACTACTCCCAGAACAACCCTGTCTGAAATAAGCAAACTGTTATTACCCACTTCAAGCAAAACCCTGTCCCACTAATATCACTGACAACACTCCCTGGATCCCAAATAAGGTCAATACTTCACATTACACATCAATTTGCCCACTCTCTGCTAAAAAAGAAAATGACATATGGAGTTAAAACTGAGATACGAAACGTCTGGCATTTTACAACACACAGTTCTCGCAGCTGGTTAACAAAAGGTTTTTATTTAAAAACAACTGCTTCTAGAAGTGAAACCACTGTGTAACTTAAAAATTATCTTTTATCTGAGAGATGTCTCTGCCTCCCCCAAATATAGAGCTATTAACAACAAAGGAGGGTGAAATGCTACTTAGTGGATTAAAGAAAGTCATAAATAAAACATGTAGCCATAAGCCATGCCAGTGACCCAGTCTGACCCTTTCCTGCCTACCAGCAAATCCCCTTCATTTCACTAATCTAAATCTAGTCTAAATTATTCAAATTACAATACTCTGTCACTAGACTTAACAGTCTCAAGTTTCAGAGGTAGCCTAAAGCAAAAGAAAGGCAAAGTGACTTTTCCACACCCTGTCGCTGGCTGCACGCAATGAATTGCCATCGCATCAGTCATGGCCTAGCTTGTCACTGAAAGGTATCCGTACTGAAATGTGTGCCTAGCTACTGCACAGGATCCTTACGCTTACGGGCAAGACTCTGAAAAAAACTTAAGATACAATAAAGTTTAGATCAGTATGTGCTATAAAATTCCCTTTTCCCCAGCCCCAAAGAAATAAGTATCTCCAAAAGCAGCATGTTGAGTTTATTTATGCCATGTTTCTGGTAACAAGACGTTTTAGAGAATCATTAGGTAATGTCATAAAAATCAATGTCAGCTTCTAATACGGATAACAAGAAGGGCAGTAGCCTTATTTTGGATAGAACATTTCCCTGTTCTGACCATATATACTCGAATCACAGGATAGAAAGGGAACATTTTTGCAATGATAATTAATCAGCACTACATGCAAAACCATCCATATCAGCTTGAACTCTGTTCCCTGTAAAACACAATACCCTTCACATTCCTCTCTCCTGGTATATAATCTGTGACAACTGTGAGCCAACGGCTGAAAGGTCTAACACAAAAGTCACAGGAACGGCCACAGGAAGAAAACAAGAGAAATCACTGCCTCTCAAGATCCTCCAACAGCAACATGATCTATCAAGCGAAAATGTTCAGATGACCTAAGGGATCGGGCTACACACGTCACAAAGGAGGGCTACAGATAAAACTGCGTAAACCCCCATCTACCCTCCAAAAGCAAAAGCAAAAAAAAAAAAAAATCCTGCCAACTTTGCCGAGGGGATTTCCTTCTTGACTGTAAATCTGGGAACACAGTAAGCAGATCTCTAAAGGTGTTTACAGTCAATCTGAGACGCTAGACTCCTCTGATATCAACTAAGGATAAGATTTAGAAGGGAAGTAGAAACAGAAATCTTACAGTTTCATTAAAGTTATCAATCAAGAATAATATCCTCACAAGTTATTTTCCTCTTAACGATGTTTTCTGAGAAATGGTTTCATCTGTCAGGAAATGACTGGCTGTCAAACCAAACCTATTTCAGATTAACTTCCTGTTTCAATAGTACTACATAGCCAAAATATTCCTCTCCCTTTTCTAGACTAATACCAAATTGCTATTTTTTTTGGCTAGACAGTAACTCTTGAGGGCTTTTACCCAACCGAACTTATGCACAGCATAGCTCTTTAGCCAGCAAAACTGGACACTAACAAAAATATTTATGAAACCAGAGACAATGTGAAACTCAACTGTAATGGGCAAAGATGATTAGCATTTCCCAGCTAACAGAAATCAACTTTTACCTAGAAATGTATGTGATGGACACAAGTTGGTATCAGTGTACCTCTCCTGCAAATTATGGTTGAAATGCGGCAAACCAACCCAAAGCATTTTTTCTTGCACTTTTAATTGACATCTTTTCCATAAGAGAACAATCTTTGCACATCCTCTTGCAGCCATACCACCTCAGGTGTTAGACTGGCTTGGCCGCTATCGAGATTAACAAGCCATTTTCTCACTTCTAGTGAGAAATAAAACATTTTCATCAACTTATGCTTTATGTCTTACAATGTGCTTAAGTAGGTAGATCTTAAAAGTTTAACTACTAATTCTGAAGGCCTTTAACTATCAGACAATGTTAGTATTATCACTCATTTCTCATTTAAATGCTATTAAAGAGCAGTAAAATTTGCAAAGTGAAGGACCGAGATGTTAAGGCTGTGTAAGACTGAGTTGTCCAGCATTTCTGCAACACCAGTTCCTTGCATACATGCGCCACGATTAGATGCGTTCCCCACAGTGACCAAGCTGCACAGCTCTTACCCTCACTGCTTTGAAATTTAGGTATTGCTATCTTGGAATGTTACTTATCACATATTCCCTTCCAGGTCTCTTTCTCCTCACAACTCTCACCATCATTACAGATACAATTATGGTCATATTTGAAAACACGCAGACGAAAACACGCTAATTCAACAGGAATTAGTTCTAAACACAGTATTTTGCGCTGTTCTCCTCATATAGCCTTGCTTCTAGTACCCAGGACTGCAGGCTATCTTGGTGGCCCAATTTAAACCTCCTTTCTGTCATAAATGCTAAAAACCGGGACATGCCTCAAGGTTCACTACCTTAGTTCAGTCACCATGTTATACTTCATGTCAACTAGCATGTAGTGACTCTGACCCTTTCCTGAGCCCAACTACTCCTTCAAGACCAGATTTTATCTGTCTCTTTGCCCTTGCACTGGGCCCAGGGATTCATACAATCACACAATTTACCTCCTGACTAAACAAGCATTTCAGAAGCAGGCTTTGCTGTGATCACGCAGAGGTGTTCAGTGCTCTTCACTATTGTAAAAGACATGCCACAATTAAAGAAAATTTTGAGCTCCAAAAAGCTATAGGATATGAATACAACTCACACCCCTAAGGCACTACTGCAGGCATTATCAGATGCTACTTAAATAAGACAGTGTCTGTATTTATTTTAGAAATACTCTTTCTAAAATGAAAGAAAACCCACAAATATGTTGAAGGTAAGCTGCTGCTCTCCTTGCAGTAGTGCCCAAGATAAGAAATTCACAGATTGGAGAAATGGTAAATCCATGAAAACAGCTTCTGCCACAGATTTTGTAAAGGATATTGGACCCAGGAATAGAACTTGGGTCTCGTGGGTTCAAATCCAATTTCCTGCCTTCTCTTCTTACAAACCCCATCCCAATTTAGGTATGAAACAGAAAGTGAATAAAACACGATCTACTTTACCACCGGTAAGATGCTAATGCTGTGTTGTAAGAGAACAGCAAAGCTGGGACACGTAAGTACCTCTGCATAAATCGAAGGTCCAGCAGAGGCCTGTCTCCCTTTGCTGAGCATACAGCAGAAGTTAGTACGCCTTGACTAACTTGAAGTATCTTCTTCAGAGTTGTGCAGTTCTCAAACAGACGATATCGGGGAATGCCATGCAGACACAGCAAAAAGGCTGTGCACTGAACTCTGAAGTCCATTTTAGTTAGAGTGCAGTACTGAGATTCAGCATTAAGCCCGACTGGATCCATTTGGTGCGAATACACTGTGCAAGTTAGCAGCCTGGCAGCAGCAGCAGAAGCAGCACACAGTGCTGCACCTCACCGGCATGACTCAACCCGAGACCCTCTCCCTGTCATTTTGAGAAGCGCTATGCACATGCTGTTACCACAACTTTCAACTGGAAACAAGGAGTTCAGCACTTCTCCAAATCTTACCGTAGGTATTCAGATTAGGCTCTCGAACAAAAAGCCCCAATACACCAGCAACCCTTCAAAAATTCTATATCCAGTAACAAGAAGGCTTTTCTGAGCCTTCGGAGCTCTGGGAAACTTCATACTAAAGAACACACCAACCTTTAACCTGTTCCAACTTCAGTATCTTGTAGAAAAATTAAGACTGTACTGAATTTTTTTTCCTAGTCCTTTTGAAAATGATTTGATAAATTTCTCCAGCTATAACTACGTATTGCTAATCTTTTGCTCACATGTACTTTTATAACTATTTTGGATTACACCTTCTAAAGTAAATGCTATTGAAAAAAGTCCACAACGCTTCAGTAGCAAAGCAGCTGGGAAAAAAAAAAAGAGCTGTCTTCCCCTGAGATATAAGATCATTACGTCACAAAGACCATTTTATGGCAGTTAGTAAAATACAAAGCACTCCATACCATATCTACTTGCACTGAGAAAATTAAAGAACAACTCCATGTATACATTCTTCTGAACTGACAAAAGGAAGTTTTTTAAAGCAACAGTAGAAACCCAGTGGCATTTATCCACACCATCTTGTAAATGTGCAGAATCAGTTTGGGTTAGTCAAGGCTTATTAACTCAATTTCTGTGCTCAGCAGATGTTGATTTTTTTAATGCCAGATGAAGCAATATTAAACAAATAATTTCCTTATGAGAAAAATACCTTTAAAGTATTATTTAAATACCTTTAAAGACTCTTCTCCCTCCTGTTTTACACATTTGTGTATGTGTTACAAAAAAGAGATTAATCATAGGATACATGCCTACAGAAATAAATAAAATACAAAACCTACAATGACCGTGATTTATTAGCTACGGTGTTTAAAAGCAAACTGGGTAAGTAAAAAGTCTAGAAAATTTACTGCAATAATTACAGAAGAGATACTTACACGGACTAACGTCTCTGTATCTGTTTCGATTTCTGTTTTCTGGATATTTTGCAACTCTATGAGGGTAGTCACTGGACTTATGTCGAATTTCCTTTAAAAGACAAAAAATGCAATTTACTTACAGCCTATATGCTGATTAAGGTTGGTGTTCTACACATCCTATTGTAAGATTTTCAAGCTTATTAAATAATCAAGGTTATTAATAATTAACATTGTAAAACCAAACTTTACTACACCTAGTGTTATTTTCACTCAGAAAACGTGTGCTTCGTTCTTGGCCAAGCTCTTGCCATTTAGATCATCCCACACTTGGCTAACACAAACACAACTAGGTAAGCAACTGATGCAGCAGGAACAAAGGGTGAAAAAACCCCACTTATTTATTATGCTTACAGTTTACCTCAGACTCGCATGTTATCTCCCACATTAATAAGAGACTCAGATAGACGCAACTACCTCCTTTACATTAACTGGTAGCATAAATCCCCACAAAGATAACTGAACTAGTTAAGGACTTATGGCTGCTGTTAACAGCCACAAGATTATTCTTGGTGGTTTGACGGTTCAACCCATACAGCTGTAGTTAAACATGATTCAGTATGAAGGAACAATTATAGACTCACAAATGTCAGTATGAAATCACAGCCTGCTTCTCCCCAGGCATTAACAGAAACCTGTCAATATTCTGCATTTGGAAGATATTAAAACATACTCATTTACATTTTGCTATTTTAAGGAACACACAGTTCACATATTCCAAATGGTCAGTTTTATTATTTTTTTTGCCTCTGAGCATATCTTTTCCACAACTTCACTAAGATATACACATTTACCTTACGCAGACATCTGAAAACACTAAAGTGCCATTGATGAGCAGCCTCCAATGAACTGAACGATCCCTTTATATCTCTATATTGATGCTATCTCAGCAGACATGTTGTACGATATAGAACCGACAATATTTCACTTGGAATTCTCCTTTTTTTTTTAGATGATGTTGCTACATGTGATCATTATGTCCCAAGGAGTATCTAAACTGCTCTTTACAGCTAAGCATTCCTCAGTATTCTCTGTTTCCGCGGCCTTCTATGTCTTCTCAAGCTTTCCAAATAGTCTGTATATTCCCAGACAAAGAACACAGCCAAAAAGGACTTTGGTGGAAATCATGTACGTAAGGAAGCTCCATCTGGCGTGTAACATTACTTAAGTGCAGTGCCAACATGTAAAGAAACTAAATCACAAAGAGAAGCAGCAACTGTCAAGCACCATTGCTGTACATAGTTGTAGAAAAATGTCATGACCTATTAGACAATCACATTTTTTATTTTGATATAGCGTGCTGTCACTTGTCCTTTCCTCTAGCTTATATGGCTTACAAGCTTTGTGAGAGACCACACGCACACTGAATAAATGCATCCGGCAGGCATTCACAACCAAGTTGCCACAAAATGTAAATGCTGTATTACTCCATAACAGGATATAACATACTTTGTTTTTAAGAGCACTGGCACTCTGTGCACAGAAACAGACCTGTAATTTGGTCAAGAAACATTGACACAGCTAGAAAAACTACTACGACGGTGATGGGGCAGAGAGCTTACCAAAAAGAACTAAACCTAAGGCAGTTTTATGACTAGTTCTAAAATCAGTTTTTCCACATTTGATCCAGCCATCACAAACTGGAGGAACAAAACCGGTGGCAGATGTAACATAAGGCATATTACATGGAAAAGGCATATTACAAGAAAAACTTGCATCAAAAAGAAAAGTGAAAATCAGTATTATTTATTCAGTCATTAATTCAGATTGGACAGGAGCTCTGGAAGTCACCATAAATATTCCAAGCTTAATAGAATTTTACCGTAAGTCTTGGCAAATTCATGGAACTGAAGGGCAAATATACAAAACTGGTCTCAGAAAGAATAAAAAACATAATACCCAATTTTCTTTTTCTTCAGAGAAACATTTCTAACTGCAAATGTGTGTGTTTCTTATACACCACCATCATAGGAAAATATCTTCCTAAAAAAACCCTGAGTGTAAAATCAAGTAGTTAGCAATTAAAAGTATTTTCTACAAGTCTGTGCTATTTAAAAGCATCACTTGCTATTTTCCCTTTATTTTTTAAGTAGATCTGTATTCTCTGGTTTTAGTATAAAACAAATGTGTTCGTCCCTGAGAAAAATCCTGTGTTTGCAAAACCTACAAAATTGGGAAAACATAAAATTCTAATACAAAAAACTTTACTAAAAATGTAAAACACAGCTATAATAAAATTAGGAAATCCATGTGCAAAGTTTAGGAGGCAATCTTCTCTTCAGTTTACTTCTCCTAGCATAATGACTTGCCAAACCTAACTTACTTGTTCAGTCTGTATACACTAGGTGTAGAGTGTGTGTGTGTATACTTTTTTTATGGCATGAACAATACTGGCTGCAGAATTCTTCCCGTGCGCTTTTATCTCATCAATTTAGCACAGTTTATTTTTGCTATCCCTTGTTAAATTCAAACCACAGTTCAGTTCCATAATACACATCTAGAAATAATGTATTTGAAATACACGCATCTATCTATCACATACAGCGCTAATTTAAAGGGTGCCTACAAAAAAGCTGGTGAGGGACTTTTTATAAGGGCACGTAGTGACAGGACAAGAGGTAATGGGTTCAAACTGGAAGAGAGGAGATTTAGATGAGATATTAGGAAGAAATTTTTCACTGTGAGGGTGGTGAGACACTGGAACAGGTTGCCCAGAGAAGTTGTGGATGCCCCATCCCTGGAAGTGTTCAATGCCAGGCTGGATGGGGCTTTGAGCAGCCTGGTTTAGTGGGAGGTGTCCCTGCCCAGGGCAGGGGGGTTGGAACTGCATGATCTTTAAGGTCCCTTCTAACCCAAACCATTCTGTGATTCTAATTTAACAGAGAAAAAGCACAACAAAGTCAGTAAAAAGAACTTCCATTTTGGGTTGGTTTTCCTCATTTGTGAAAGCGCACTGTAAAACAAATACTGGCTCAAACAACTGCTTGAATATGATAAACTTACACCTAAAGTCTATCTTATGGAGCTGGCCCAAAGACTATTGCTGCACCAGCCAGCGGCCAGCGTTGTTTCTACAGCAAAAGGCCACGCGGTGCGTTTCCGAGCCGCTCTCCTGCAGAGGCCGAGCGTGCCAAGGCAGCGGGTAACGGCAGGACGAGCCTGCGGAACCGCGGCCGCTTCAGCGCCCGAG
>VXBO01008405.1:546364-562304 GCA_013400135.1 Rhinoptilus africanus
TCATAGAATCATAGAATGGTTTGGGTTGGAAGTGACCTTAAGGATCATGTAGTTCCAACCCCCCTGCCCTGGGCAGGGACACCTCCCACTAGACCAGGCTGCTCAAAGCCTCATCCAGCCTGGCCTTGAGCACTTCCAGGGATGGGGCATCCACAGCTTCTCTGGGCAGTCCGTTCCAGTGATTGCTTCAGTGACAAACACCCTGAGGAAACCGCTCCCGCAAAACGCTCCGTGAAGCTCAAGGTCAAGCCAAGGGTTTTAGCGAGGGCTGCGGCTGCCCGAGGGGCAGGGAAATCCCGCCCGGCGGCTCGGCCTCAGGCAGCAGCGCCCTGCGGGGCAGGCGAGCTGCGCTTCGCACCTCAGCGCCGATCCTGCTTGAAAACGCGAGGGGGGAAAAAAGTTAAAAGCGCCGGGCTCCCTCCGTGCACCGCAGCCACAGCCCCGCTGCCTCCTCTCCTCAAGGTCCCGGACGTGACTCCGGGCCTCCACCAAGCGGGAGGGCGACCGGGCGGGGTGCTCGCCGCGTTGGCTGTGCCGATGCCGTCAGGCCGGCGAGCTGCTGAGAAGGCAGCGTGTCGGCAGCCTTTGAACAGCGTGGTCTGAAGGCCGCAGAGGCGCGATGACGCCTGGCCGGAGTGTCGCCCACACCGCGCCCGTAAGGCTGGAAGTTGGGCGCTGCTGAAATGTGGGCTCAGCACGGGGTGAGCTGAGTTCACGCTCCCCTCCACTGAGGTCTTTTATAGCAGGGACAAGGGTCACTCAGCATGATGCGAGAGATATACGTGTGGTTACACAGGTAAAGCAAATAGTTTTGGAACAGACTTCTGTTCCAAACAGTCGGTTTTGACATCCGACTACCTGTCATCGGCATACCTGTCATCAGCTGTCACATCTCCTTCCCGTCTGCGGGCTGCAGTGCAGTACAGTGCTCCAAACCCACCGGCTGATGTGCCCCCTCAAGTCCTACAGTGAAAGCTGGTGTCTCATACACCAGGAGACTGTGTGATGCACCTCTGAAGCACAGCTGATGGGACAGGATGTAACAGTAAGGTGACGGCATGTTTTTCCAGGCAAGTCAAGGAAATGTTGAGTAAGATTTTCTTGAACTCTGGGTTCAAACTTAGAAATTGATATAGGGAGTAGCTTTTCTGGACTCTTTTGCCTGCAAGACTGAGGGACAGGCCATGTCTGTTGTTCTGCAGGTGTGCTCTAGTTAATCTATGTGCTACATGTGATCAGTTGTGAAAAAAGTAAATTAAGACAACATCTGTGAATGACAGTTCTGATTTAGAGAAGAATCTAAGTGCCCATCCTCAAGGTAATGATTCTTTTTGTCTTAAAATATGTTTCTTTGAATTCATGTTTCAATAAACAGTAAGTGTTCTTAACCTCAGAAAACTGATTTTGGACAGGCTGGATGTAAGAAAGTAAATAGGTACATAGAAACTGTCTGACAAATAACAAATTTTAATAAAGAAATTAAAATGTACAACTTCTTCCCTGATTTTAGTCTTCAGTAGTAATTTCGCTGAACCTGAACTTGCTGACAGATCTGTAATTTGTAGCATTTGTCATTACAGCCTTTTTTCCCCCTCGCTGGAGTTACCTGTAGGTCACAGACATCATGATGCCTATGAAGCCATCTGACAGGGATCACAGCTAAAGGAGGCCCAATCATTGTCCTGCCCACCCAGAGGACAGTGGTGCTGCCCAATGACATGTCACTCCAGTGCAAAGGCCAGAGAAGACTTGAAGGTCGCTGCCCGTGGAGTGCGAGAAGATGTCGCGCTTGAGTTCGGGGGCAGCTCTATCAGTGAAGGAGCACCAGGTATGTATCAGCCGAGTGGGCCATTGAGGCACTGGTGTTGAGAAGGATGCAGGAGAAATGGTAGTTTTGATATATAAACACAGGAACGTGTATTTCGCTCTTCTAATTAGCAGCTGTCATGCATATGAGAAGCTTGTGCTTGTCGTCGTTTGTGATATTTAGGGATGTAGTTCATACTGGGTAAGCAATGTAATTGTGTTATCAAGAGAGGGAGTTTTGTGGTAGCAGCTATGTTTAGGATCTGTAACACAAATCAGTGCCTAGAGACAGTTCATGGAAAACTCAAAGCAGTGTTTATTAATTGTGATTTACGTCTGGCTTAGAAGAGCAATAACTGGTAAACCAGAGGTTTCTGGAGAAATTGCCATTGTTTGTTTTTTTGGTTGTTATTTTTTACTCCAAATATGCTGAAAATGTTGTACCAGTTCTCTGGTTTTTGGGAACTGAGCCCAGGATAGGCCCAGGACTACAGTTTTAATGGTCCATGGAGGAGAACTGTATACACAACAGAAACCAAGTACATTCACTAGAAAACTTTATTTATTCTGTTGCCAACAGTATATTCCAGTTCTGTATTAGCTGTGCAGCGAAACCCAGATGAACTACTACAGATACTCTTAAACCCTTGAAATAGCGTAAGACACATGCCAAGCAGGATAACGGAGTTGCTGGAATGTGTGGTATATTGTTAGTGTTATCTGTCTTAGTGTAAACACGATGTTATTGCAATGTTTTCTTATTAAAACGTCTGATAATTTGAGAAGCCCCTTGCTGTGCTGACAACACAGTCACCCCAGGGTAGTTGGTATCCACAGCAGTTTTGCTCTCAAAATTATTTTTGGTGCCCTTGCTCATCTGAATGAAAAAGACCAATAAAGTTAACTTTAAATGGTGTTTGTCTGGCATGGACTAAGTGCTTGTTCCTCCACGTGTATGTTTTTTTTGGGTCATTCACTGGAATTATTTAAGTATCATTTATTGGAAATGAGCTGGTTTGTGCTGCTTTTCTGAGAACCATTTTGGATATTGGTAGATGAAGAACAAATTCTTCCCTGAGGTGGGTTTTTTTTTCACAAATACATTCCGTATCAGTCTTAGCTGTTGAGGAAGGAAGCTGTAATGTGCTTAAGCTTGCCACGGCATGAGAGGATGAGAATACATCATTCCTTATTTAAGTCTTAAAGCCCAAGGCCTAAAGGTGAAGAGCATCTTCCCTTCCCCCACAAACTGGATAAGACTGGAAACCCAGAAGGGTTGGCCACTCTTCTGGCACCTGTTAGGGAGTGGGAGAAGCTGACCAAAAAAGGTCCAATGGTCAGGATGAAACAGGTTTCATTTTTTCTGTGCAATTACAGTGGATCCTTCCTATTTCAGACTCTTGGGGACTGTATTCCTTGTTCCAGTGAACATTAAAACTCCTATTACTGTAAGTGGGTGCCAGTGCAAAAACCTATCCTCAGTTGTATTACTGATTACCTTCCGCTGACCTGAACTATTTTGGCATACAACAAAAGAAAAAAAAAACCCCCAAACTTCAAAATGAATGTAGCAAAACGCAAATCCTTGCAGCAGCAACAGTAGCAGAAGCACAAGGGGCCCTAACAGGTCTGCATTCACCTAAGGAGGTCTGTCACACCAGTGGGATTCTAGTGTCCAAGGTCTGATAAAAAATGGCTGTGTAGTAAAAGTGATGGAATTATGGAAGCTGCAATTGTGCTTTGAAGAGAAGGACAACACAATTGTGCCCAGTCCAAATGAGCGCCCTAACACTGTAGTTTGGAGTTCTGGGTAGAAGAAATTCATGGCCATGGAAGAAAGGAAAGATTAAGGTCTATTTAGGAAGGCTGTTTTATAGTTCAGAGATTTGTGTCAGTCTGTGCGGCTCCTATGGTGAAGCTGAAATCATTGTGGGGTGCGAAAAGAAAATGGCAACTGTCAGAAGTGCTGTCACGAGTGAATGGACACTAGCTAGCCGAAAAGGCAGGCAGCCAGGATGTCTGATGAGTGGAACAACTTCAGGCTCTGCCGTGGCTTTGTGAAGCAGCCCCTTCCAGCAGCCTAAGCTGGGGTGTGCAGTCAGCCACAAACCCTAATGCCTATGAGTCAACACAGGGGGTGTGGGGTAAGGCTACAGGAAGAGGAGAAAAACCAGCTGCCAAGAGAAAGATGACTCCAAGTTCTTATTGTTATTGCTTGTAGAGAGGATCTTGCTTGCTGGGGATGGTTTGTATACGTTACTTGAGTTTCCATCCCTCTTTCTTTTTTACCACTAGCTACAGTGACATTCATTAAAATCATAGTTTGCAAGTGAGGAATTCTAATTCAGTGAGCGTCCGGAGTGGGTTGATGGCATTCCATCCATCCATTCCTGGTTAGAAGGTATTTTTTAATGAGAAATGGCATCGATAGAAAGTGCCTATAGTATTCACATTGAAAGTTTACTGACACTTGCATTTGTTTGAAGATCGCTGGTTTATTAGATTTTAATTTTCCTCACAGGTTGAATAGAGCTGTTCCATGCTTAGACAATTTATAATCTCACAGTTGTTATTTCAAAGCATCACTTTACATTACTCTATAATGGGGTCTAAACTGCAGTTCTGGAGACAGCTTTGTGTTGCCCTGTGAGTCTTTAATTCACATTCTCTCATGATTTTGAAATCATGTTATCATAATCTTGTAACTTTTGTATAGGACAGATTCTGTATTTTAGTGTCTTCCATGTTTGATTTTCACCTATGTTCATCTTTCAAATTAGAAAATTAAGGGCATTCTCTGAATTACAGCTGAAAAGGTTGCAATACACAGCTCATTCATACCACTGTTATTTGCTAGGAGAAGTCCTTGAAAGAAAATACTATTTTGGCAGAAGACGACTTTGTACTGAGGAGTATCGGTAAATGTTTCTCTTATAAATCTGTGTTCCCAGTTTTATGTCCCAGTTTTTCTTTGGGTTTCCCAGCATCTGAAGAAAGCAATTATGCCTATTTTCATGGGTGTAAAAGTCTCCCCATTGCGTTTAACTTTTTTTTTTCCCCAGTATTTTGAAATAAAGTAATAAAAGTCTTTTTGGCAATGTGATTTAGGATTGCAATCCATTTTGTAATTTATGATTCTGCATTAGACAACCTGAAGTGCCAGTAACAGGAAAGGGTTTTCTTTTACTACTAGCTATAATAATGATTTAAAAAATCTTACCAACTTCATAGAAACGTAAATCTACCATGTGGTGGTGAGCCTTCAGCATGTGTTACAATAATTACTTCTGTCTTTCCTGTGCTAGCAGAGGTAGATCTGGGCAAGATTTGTGGTATCTTTGTCTGGTTTTAAGTTGACATTAATGTATCTGATTTCATAGAATTTCCCGTATAAGCTCGTCCTACTGAGATAATCAGCAGCCCTGTAGGAGCCACATTCTCTGAGTCACTGTTTGCATGGCAGGGTTCCATGAACGCGTGGCTAGTTTTGTCTGCCGAGATGTCCTTTGGTTTGTTATCTAGAGCAAGGTGTCCATGCTGCTGTCGGTGTGCAAAGGCATCGAATCTTGGAAAGACCGTGGAGTACTAGGTAAGGATTTGCACAGCTGCATTTACTTGGCAAGGCAGGATTGCAACAATTGATGCACCTCTCTTTTTACCCTGACAGTAAATCAGAAAGCAAGGAGGAAAACAGATTTTGCCCGTAGGTGGCAAAGAGCCGTGAAACAATTATTTTTTTCAGGCAGGATGATTTCCTAACAAAAACACATTAGTAGTGCATGTGAAATTTATCTTACCTTTTTGTCTTTGGCAATGCCTCTTATAAAAATGGCTTTGAAACTAATATACCAAAGTAAGGAGTATTAAAAAGAATCTAGTTTGCATAACAAGCATATTACAGTTTCTGAATGTATGCCGCGTTCTTTGGTCCAGACATTTAAAACTTCTAATTTATACCCTTGTGGCATATGAATTGCTGTAACTGCTAAACCAATTTGTTTTCTCAAAGAAAAGAAAAACTGAGTATAATGTACTGAAAGAAGGGTCCATAACACAAGTTTTCTGATTGGAATGCTGTCAAGGTCTTTAACATCTTATTTTAGCCAGTGGAACAGTTCCAGCAGCTCAAGTCATGACACTACCGCTTACCGGAATTAACAACCTGGGGAGAAAAGTGCCCTTGTACAGAACGTGTCCAGTATCAAAACGTGTGTATGAAATTCTCCGGATCTTTTGTATTTCAGATCTTTTCCCTACCATAACACTGCATGCAAAGCGATATCACCAGTCATCAAAAGATATTATTTTCTTTTTAAAAACCTTGTGGCACCACTTCTCAAACAGACTACTGCAGCTTCTTTAGTGGCACACAGTTGTACCCTCTAAACACACTGGAAGAACTTTGTCACAAAGAAAACACTTAAGATGTCCTAGTACACCATTTTCTTTGCTGCACTTTTATATCAGAAATGTCTTAATTGTGTGTTAGATCACTCAAGAATCAGATTCTCCTCAAGATTTAACTATTTATATATACTTTATTATGATATATAATAAAATAATGTATTTACTAACACAGACTTGCAATAATAGAACAGTGATACAAAGAGATAAAGAAACTAAGTAAGTTATTAAGATTATAGTTGTCAAGAAACATCCCCCAGGGTCACTTTAGCATCTCAGCTAGCTTCTAGCTCCTGTTCTGTTGCACTAATTTGGAAGCTCCATTCACCTGAAATTGATTTTCTTTGTCCCAGATAGCTGTTTTCTTCTTACCAGCCCCCTCTTAAGCACTGACCAGGAAAAGTGGGACACAGAGCGAAAGGAAAGAGGTTTTTTCTGTGTCCGAGCAAGACCACCTTCGTTTTGCCCTTTGTTCTTCTTTATTAAGGAAAAATATTTAGTTGAGTCTGGTGATCAGATTCGTGAAAGCGATTCTGTGAGTGAATTAGGACATACATCTGCCGTAGGCCCATATCTGCACACCCCAATAAGTTGTTACATCAACATTTCTATCGTAATCGCTACGCTCCTGATTTCCCATTGCTTCTCAGCACATTGGTACTACCTTAAACATAATGTGATCAGAGGTTACAAATGCACAATGTCTAGATTCAGAATATATTTTAGTTGGTGAATATCATATAAAGAATGAATATGACAGCAAGGGTGAAACGAGAAGTTGGGTGCGTTAGTTGTGAAACTGCCACACAGACACTCGTGGTTCTAGGGGCTTTCTCTGGGCAACGTCACAAATCCTGTGATGCCAGTATTTACCGGTCCCATAAAAAAGATACCCTCCCTTAATTTCCAGAGTTTCAGCAACCTTGGGAAGCAGGACGAGGCAGATAGATAGCCAAAGGGGGTAACTGCATTAGCCATTAGAGCTAAATCTGCTGTCAAACATGCATCAACAGTGAGCAACGTCAATATAGAATTTACACAGTTCTGTCACAGCAAGCAGAATACATCCTGAGTATCTTTGGAAAGGAGGTTCCAATGAAATAACACAATGATTATGTTTTAAAAACATGAATATATGTTTCACACCTTTCAGGGTGACATGAAAACTTTCCCTTCTCTTTCTTTTACCTCTCACTTTCCTGAGAGACGAAGTAGTTGGGAATGCTTTGCTCACACAGAGGAGTAATTCATTGATAAGTTCAATAAAGAATTACATTCATGAAATTGGTTCTGCAAGTTATACCCCCTGGTTAACTGGAAACTTAATGCACAGCATTTTATAAAATTGTGTTATGAGTTGCATATACGTATACATTTAAATCTACCAAGTGTTACCAGATGTGATGGAAATTAAATTAACTAGAATTACCGAGTGCTGAATTATATTTTTCTCAGTAATTAAAAAATATTTCTATAAAAAGGAGGGCAGATACTTTCAATAATCATGCCGATAGCTGCATTATTAACTCTGAAGTTTGCCTCTTTCAACATTAGAACATAACATTATTGGGGGGAAATGGAAATAACGTTTTCGTTTGACCGATCTGTGTAATTGAAGAGACAGTGGCTAAGTAAACTCCATGCACAGAGCGTTTCTGTTCAGCATTTCATGTGTGTGTTTGTGCACGATGCTTGTGTGTATAAATACCATCTGTTCCTGCTCCGTCCGCAGAGCACTGCAATGTGCTGTGTATTCCCTTTGTATTTCGCAATGTCTCAAGGACGTTTGTTGGGCTCAAATGTTGTGCTCAGTACGTGGGGACAGCACATCAGCCACTCACCAAAGATGCACAAATCTGAAATAATTATATTTCAGCTTGTTCAAAAGCAGATAATTTTTGTGAAATGTTGAGTAAGTTGTGTCAGTAGAAATGATGTCGGTTAGGCATACATTGTTTTCTCCACAATACAGCCTGTGAGTTGCCTTGGGCATGAAGCAACTGCTGGTAATTAGTGTCACTTATCTGACCTTTGCCGAAAAAGAGTATTTGCTTTTCAGCAGTTGCTAACAAGCGTCCTCAGGCGTGATGGGAACATGCCTTCAAACACTCAAGTGCTCTTTTCCATGTGTTCACAGGGTGGGTGCTCTCTTAGCTTCGGACTGTGTTTGTTTTTAGTATGTGGGTAGAGTTTTCAGTTTAATTATCTGCCACAGCACAAACAACCCTTATTCCTGTAAGGCCAACTAACCGTCCTAATTAGTGCAAGTCTGTAGAAAAGAGACTTAACAATGTGCAGACCTGATTCCTGTCTTGCAACAGTGAAGTTTAGAAATAATTTAATTGAAAATATGTTAACATAAACTACAGTTTATGCAATAACAATTTAAAATTACGTAAATTCTTTGCTGTATCTAATGATTGGTCCCTTGGGTAATCTGCACTCATAGCAATTCCCCTTGGAATTTCTTCTTGTTATGATTCTGCTCTAACGGTAACTCTGGGTTGAGACATGTGATGAATGAAGTGGGCAGTGATTAGTATAAAATCACTGCACAGTTTCTCTTCGAAGGAAGCGCACCCTTACAGGTGACTGTAAGGCAGCATTTTTGTTAGTGAGGATTTCACTCGCGAGGGAGAAGCCTGAAGTGAGTACAACAAAGCATTTTCAAAATTTCCCATGAATGGGAAATTAGCTTTTGTAGTCACGGCTCTTCTAGAAATTCAGGTATGCTTCCCCTGGAATCTTGTCTGGGTTTTCATTGCATGTTCTTAATCCAGATGTTTCAAATGCTTTGGAAACAATGAACTATCATTATTGTCAGAATAAATTCATCATCTTTGCTTTCAGAAATGTCAGAGGGAGGAGGAGTGTCTAGCAGACCTCCAGGGAGCCTTTTGGTGTTCTCTCTATTGGAATCTGAAACCTTCCGAGACAGATATGTTTAGCTTCTCCTAATGGTGATCAAACTAGAAAATCACTCCAGCACTATCCATTTAACATTTGCTGATATATAGTATCTGGATTATCTCCCCAAACTATTCCTTAGTTAAATTAATTCCATCTTACTGTATCTCACAATGATCTAAAAGCTATATGTAACATATGGCATTCATAAATAGGTGGTTCCAAATCTATTACGTAGTCTACCCATACGGCACACGGAAATTGGAAATCTGAGTGAGCGACAGGGTCTATTCTACATAAGAAGAGATCAAAGTGTCTTCTAATGGTTAGAAAACCTTGACTATGCCCTTTCACATTGCCCTTTTAACAATATTCTTTGAAGTCTGGAGTTGTCCCTAAGTACAGGCACTAGCCCTAGCTGGGATTCCTGTTGGCCTTGGAACATGTAACAGTTCGTGATTCCTTAAGCACTTACTTCTGGACACATGAAAATGGCCCCAAGGATTATTCTTTTCTTAGAAGGCAGAAATATAAGGCTGCTTTCAGCATGGGCCCTGTGCTTGTTAAACTGCTGCCCTGTAGATGCAGAAACATATTAATGTCCTCATACAGCTGCTTAAATATTTTTTTTTAAAACGGGTAATCCTGTTTGGGTTTGGGGAATATGTGGTTTTCCTAAAACATTAATTTCAAAAGCTCTTTAGCTTATTATGGCTAAATAGCATTTTAACGAAGCATGTTTGTTACACTTACCGACTTGATCGTATAACAAGAGCAATAAGCAAGTGACTTCCATAGCTAATACTGCAATGACAACATCGTGTTGTTGTCACCTTTCAAATGACATCGTACCACCTCTGCTGCACTAGAAGTTCAGATTTTTACCAGACAAATATTCTGATATTATGCCCTAATAAAAACATTTATTCTTCTTTTTCCAAATGAAAAAAACCCTAAAATTCTTAAAGACGTTTATTTCTACTGATAGGCAATGCTGAAGCTTCCATTTTAACTTTAGAGTCTTTTTTTATTTGAGCAGAGAATGGCAGGGCCAGCTGCAGGTATAGGTGGTGTAGGCAGGTTGCCTATAGATGCAGATGTTCTGGGTGGCAAAATGCTCCCAGTGAGGAGCAGCCACAATCAGCTCTTGCCTCTGCCAAGGCTTTTTCTCCTCTGAGGGGAAGACCCCAATTTTGAGCTGGGTACGAACAACTGATTTCTATCTCCTGTCACAAACTCCTTCAGCCTGAGTAATTTATACTTTTATACTGTATATATATATGTTATACCATATTTATATGTGTTTTATACTCACTCTGAGAGTGAGTACGCACCAGTGGCAGCAGCAAGCCTGCCCCTTCCCTTTGCGGGAGCAGCTGAACCCTGGCAGCGGCGGAGGAGCTGTAAACGATGACTTGTTTGCTGCTTGAGCAGTAAGGAGCATGGGCAAGGAGAGGCACAGCCTCCTGAGCCTGCAGACTGGAGGGCTGGGATCCAGTGACGGACGAAGAGGGACTCTTAATTCTACTCCTCGTCAGCCAAAACCCCACTGAGTCTCCCCAGCCTATCTCCCTGCACCTCCCCCTGCTCTTTCCTCCACACTCTTCTTCATGCACCTCCACCTTCCACAATCCCCGTGTTCTTTTTTATACAGATTCTGACTACAGCTGCTGCAAAATTCACATTTTCCTGTACGTGGAGAAGTCTTGAGTCAGCTCCAGTAACTAACCACTTAAAATTTTCCAATTTAATAAGCAGATCACATCAAGTTGAATACTCATTTCTAAAATGTGAGAAAGGAAAGCTCCAAATAAAGGAAAAAATAATCTACAGAAGATACCTGTGGTAAATTAAATGAAGTCACCTTCAGGAAGGATGGCGTCAGGATGTGTATGTGGCGTCAAACGCTACCCTGTGAGAAACAACCCTATGTAACATCCCCGGCTTGCTTTATGTGCCCGACTGCACCTGTGCCCCCGCCTCCTCCTCCGAGGAGGATTGCCATCTGCAGAGTGTCCCAGTCCCACCAGAGAGAGGCCAAAGAGCAAAGGCTGTAAGATCTGCTCCTTCCCTCAGCGGCCCAGCTCCTGCCCATGGTGAGCAGGCTGCCGAAGGAAAGGAGAACTGGCTCAGGTGGGAGGTCGCTGAGACACCATGGACGCTGTCGCTGAGGGAGACGGACATGCCAGGGGGCCCTCCATCGGGAGGGGGACAGGTGGGACAGTTCAACACTATGCTGCAGCTTTTGGCATGCAAAACGGTAGGTCGTCTGGGAAGAAGAATTAGTGGGGTCAGGTCATTCTTCAAACACCGTTCACCAAACCCTGTCTGACCTCGCTGCCCAAATGACTCAATATGACTTTGGTATCTGGTGGTGCTGTGAAATCTTTTTTTAAGGTAGTGAAAGATTCATGTTACCACCCACCAGTAAAGGTATCAAAGGCTCCCTTAGCTTATAAACAAGCATAAATACCCATTCTGTGAGCAACAGCTTAACATTGCATTTGATACTCAGTCATAACTGTAGTCCACAAAAGTGGTTTAGCTTTCAATTTTGTCAGCGATTTATATGGTTTTTTCTACTTCTGATTTATATGTTTTTTTCTACTTCTGCTGTTTCTTTCCATACGCACCAAAACTGATGGAGGAAAGCCACCGCTGCTAAGTTTAGACTTTGCTGTCTGTTCTTACTGTGAAAACTCTCAGGGCCAGGGCTATTTTCCATTTTTACTCCTACAAGCTCCATTTCTATTTCTCAACCTGGGATCACTAGTTTAAAGATAGCCGGGATGCAGTTATACGATCTGAGATCAACCTTCACATTCATCTGTTACAGAGCCATCAGAATCCCCTTCCTGGCTGCCAGTTATGTTGCTTGTCAGTCCGTCATTCCAATTTTCCCTCACACTTCTTTGCACGTTCGTATGACTGAGAATAGTTTTCCATCCGTAAGCTGCTTACTTATGTAACATCACTTCTGTTTCCCCTTAATTCATCTTTTATGGGCTGCCAAAGCTCTACTTGGTCATAACTGGGTAACTGTTTGGCTCGAATGGCATTTCTTGGGCTAATCGATTATTATTTTGCTTACTTTGTCTTCCTGTACTCTTTTTTACATTATGTGGTGAAATGTAATTTTAGGGAGTTAGAGCTTGTCTTTTGCTTGCATCTTTCTAATAGTCCTTTTTTAGATAAACAGTAAGTTTTAATTTCAGTTTGGGACACTATTGATTTCCTAGCAGAACAAATAATAACAGCTTGTAAACGGAACTCTGATTGCAGCAGCAACAAAGCAGGGTGGCATATAAAGAAAGGCCCACTCTACCGCTTTCTTTAAATGCCTGTAGGAGTTTTACTCTCAATTTACTCACATAAAGACTTGGGGACTTTATTTGCCCTCATTTTTGCACAGGAAATCTAATTTTGCTACTAATTTCTTTCCATGATCTGTCAGTCATGCCTGGTAAGTGACACTCTTAATTTGACTTACTCTCCATAGCCATAATTGCTGGTATTCTTCTTCCTTAACAGGAATTCATCCCGTATCTTTCACACACTGCTGTGATTATGAGTGCTTTCCTCTAAAACATCCACCGTTAGATTTCTAGTTTGTATGAGGCAGTATGTCACACATACAAGACCACTTGCTGGCAGCGTGCCTCGCATTTTCAAACTCTTTCTAATCGTTAAGCTTTGGATTCTCAAAGCTAAGCAACCCACTTAATGACTGGCTTTACCAGATATTTTTCCTGAATCTAATTGCTCGATAATACCACTTTGTATTTCTACAGTGCCTTAATCCAGGAATCTCAAAATAATAGATAATGATTTTACTCCCACTGGAGTATTACGAATTGTCGGGAATCCAGTTTTTAAGTTAAGTATAACACGGTACAGAAAAGTATTTGAATTTCACAGCGGCAGGTGGTGCTTCCCTATCAAAAAGAATATTTTTGAATGGTTGTCAGGAGCAAAACCTTTAACTGTGCTGTAAACTGGTCGCTGTTAGCATGGTAATCCATGATTGTCCGTAACGGATCAGCTTCTGGTGCAGATAGGACTGAAGCATACGAGAGAGGCAGCCATGTAAGACAGGCTTCCACACCCTCTATCTTACACCGATATAAATATCTTTCATGTGTACAGCTCATAATTTACTGTCTTTTGGGCAGGCCTTTGTATCTTTTAAAATCTCCCTCTACAGGAAAGAGCATCTTTTACTTAAAGAAGGTGGTAAAAAGGGAAAAAAGGAACATACTAACCGTATTTTCTTTAAATCCAAGGCAGCGGTCAGTTATAGTCATTGCCAATGAGACCATCTCTACCAATGCTAATACAGTTACACTGGACTTCCAGCAGAAGTAGATTAAGTTGTACAGGTTTATACAGTCAATTGGAGAACAAAATTGGCCTACTGTGTCACAAGTGAAAACCTAACCTTATTATAGATACTCTTCTTTCTTCTCCTATACTGTGGTTCACTTTAATTTAATATAGATGTGCTGTTAATTTTCAGAGAGTTCAGTTAGTTAGAAGAGGCTTAGCTAAAAAATAAAATTACTGAACAGAAAATTGGTTCTGTTTTACCTCAAACCAGGACAAATACTGAACCCAAATGTTCAAGGATACGTATCAAGATTGTCATAATTCAGTATGGTCTTCCCCTACACATGATCAAGCAAATAGTAAGGTTAAAATACAACTGTCTTTTCCACCTCATGCTCACCATCCCCATGAATTGGATGTTTTTCTTTACTGTTCAGCTCTAGCCGTAAGAGGAAGTCACTGAGGTTAGCTAATAGTCAAATCCTAATTCATGGCTCAGTAACTGGAAGCTGCAAATTTCCTGGGGTTTCCATGAGTTCAAGCATGCTTCCCGGCATCCTGCTACACGGCACACGGTGTTCTGGTTACCATCAGTCGTGAAGGATGCTTGTGCCCATGGCCACGCTGGCTGCCTGCCATCGCCCTGCAGCTTGGATCATCCTGTTGGGCACCAACTTTTCTACCCTCTGGATACTCTAGAGATGCAGCTGGGAGCCACAGCACTTTTCAGCGCTCAGTGCCTTGCTTTCCAGATTCGTTACACCCCTCAAAGGGGAATGTCTTGCTAGGCAGTAATCTCGAATTCATTCTTAATTTCATCTTAAGATAAAACAAAATTTTATTTCTTTAGTACTTGAAGTATTTTTTCACAAGATTAAAAATAGGCAACAAAATAACAAAGCTTTATATCAGACCTAAGTGAGGAAGTAAAAGAAAAATGTTTAAACTACAGATACTATTCACATTTTTTCCATATGATTTACCATACTACTCTAGATGTCAAGACTTCTGTGGTCCTACATATCTTCTGCTCATGTTACGTCATTGGAAAATCCCTCTTTTGGTGTAGCATGTTAGCTTTTATAGATAATTTCTTTTATAGCATTTGAAGTCTTCCTCAAGAGGTCCAGAGAGATTTGATCTTTTTCAACATATTTTACTTTACTTTTAATGCAGGAGACAGTCTGGACATTTAAAAGAATTTAAATAAGCATTGTTTCATTTCCCAGAAGATGCGAATGCCTCTTTGTTAGACCTGATGTCGTCCGCTCTACTTGACTGTCTTTTTAATGGCTGCTTGCCTTAAGAAAGGGTGTATCTTGTCCCCTCATCCCTCTGCTAATTTTGATGTTTCACTATGAAGTGAAACTCACTATTGAGACTTAGTTCTCTGTCAGCCTTTCCACTAACAAAACCCACACAATACAAATGTCTACATGGGATAAATGTATTTTTCTTATTACTAGGTGTTGGCTGTAATCAGACACAACAGTAAATTAACATTCTGGGATCATAATCCCCCAAATATTTCCTGGATGTTTTTTTAAGTAAGTAAAGATTTTGGACCCAGTTTCTAAACAAATGTACACTGACCTACATGTATTGAATCTAGAAAGTGAGGACAGGGCTAGATTTTATTTAAATGAATAAATAATTGTGTATGTGCATATGTATTAAAAAAAAATAGGATTTTTTTGGCTTACTGACCAAACTGAAATGTAAGGAAAAAGGTCTAGTCTTGATATGAAGTGTACGATTTTTGTGGTCTTGTCAGAGAAAATAAACATTTTAGGTCAAACAAAAATATGCATTTGTGCTCCATTTAAATATTTATATATTATTCAAATGAAACAGTTGATGCCAATTATTTGTGATTCTGACATTTTTGCCCCGCTCCAACTATACTGAAATTAATGTCTGAAGAAATACACTAAGTTTACGCAGGTGATAAATACAAATTCACTAGCTGTAACATACTCCCAGACTTGACAAAATCATTACATAACTGAAAATTGCAAAAGAATGGGGTTTTGACAGCTGAATCACTGACTGGAAACAATTCTTCTAGAAAAAAAAAAGAAACACTATTTTTTATACATATAATCAACGGTTTACAGTAAAAGGCATTTCCCAAAAATAGCTAACACAATCAGCCATTCAGAGACACTGCCATGAACTAAAGAACTTAGGAAACAGCTTCAATGTTTTTATTAGGCACTGTCTCTCCAGCTATTTGAATGTAGCAATAACTGAAGTTTCACAGTATAAATGCCTCTAATCATGTTGAAAGAAGATTACAAAAATATCTTTCTCCTTAGCAGTCCAAATAAGTGCATGAATATTATTTGTTGGGGGTTTTCTTGTTGTTTTGTTCTTATATATGAGTGTTTTACCTCCGGCATGAAAAAAGTAATACATCTCTAATTACAGCACTGGAACTCTCACAAACAAACAACTTTGCTTGCTTCTCCTATTGTATTTTTTAAATTTTACCTAC